>CAJNDV010009402.1:39340-51781 GCA_905221635.1 Symbiodinium sp. CCMP2456
ACACGCACATACATGCATACACACATATACAGATACATGTGCAATTGCAGATACACATGCCTGTATTTGAACATGTGTATATGTATGTATTTATGTATATAATTACGTATGCATGTATGTATGTGTGATGTACGTATGTATGCAATGCAATGCAATGCAATGCAATGCAATGCAATGCAATGCAATGCAATGCAATGCAATGCAATGCAATGCAATGCAATGCAATGCAATGCAATGCAATGCAATGCAATGCAATATGCATGGATGGATGGATGGATGTATGTATGTATATTTGTGTATGTATGTGTATATATATATATAATTACATACATGTATACATACATATATATATATATATATGTATGCAACATGCAGTGTACGCATACATGACAAGTACAGATGCAGATGCAGATGCATGTACGCGGGCAGGCGCACGTACACATGTACATAACCATATGTGTATATATATATATATTATATATATATATATATATTATATTTTATATATATATATATATATGTATATACGTACAATCATACATGCATGCAATATACTATTATAGTATAGTATACGATAATACTATAGTATAATAATATGCATGCAACAACGACACAGCACACACCCTTCCGAGGCCGGCCTTCGCAGCTTCCCTTGCGCCTCCGTCGCCGGGCAAAGAGGGCGGACGACTTGCTGGGGCCCCCAGCAAGATGCCTTTTTATTTTAGGCTTTACTGTAGGGTTTAGGGTTTAGGGTTTAGGGTTTAGGGTTTAGGGTTTAGGGTTCAGGAAGATGCCTTTCAGGCTGTAGGTTGAGCTGATACCGGCAATGTGCAAAGGCCTTTCTTTGGCTTTCAGGGTTAGAGGCGTATCAGGTTCAAAGTATATTGGACCCCAAAGACTCCGGGAAGGGCTTGGGTAGGACGTACAGGGAGTGCTGAGGGGTGTATTCAGGGTTTTGATCATTGCGTTTCGATTTGTGGCCCTCGAAATCCTGAAACTTAGGACCTATGACTTTTTGCTGTGGGCTGGGGCTGGAGATGTACCGACGCACCGAAAGTCAGGGTACCTTGCGGGCGTTTCGCGTTTAGGGTTCGGGCTGTAAGCGGTTTAGAGTGTTCAGGTTTGTTGACAAGGGTCGAGGCTTAAGGCTTGAGAGTCGTGGACCAAAGATGCCTTTCTCCGGTGTATGGGATTTGGAGCCGGAATCATTAGCCCTTAGGGTTCGGTCTAACTGCACTAGAATATTCTCCAAAGCTACTGCAATTATTGTGGCCCCTACAGTACGGTAGTATGGGAGATGAAAATCTGAGATGTTTCTACTTTAGCGTTTAAAGTCTGTTTTACAGGTACAGGCCTAGTGTTTTTTTCTGACAAAGATGCGGGAAGGTCTAGACCTATAGAACCTAAACCCTGTGCAGGAGGTTGGGATGTCGGGTGTAGGATACATGGGTTTAGGGTTTAGGGTGTAAAGATGCGTGTAAATCCGGGTGCTGTGCGCTGACCTGTCGCCCACTTGCCTAAGGCTGAATCCCTTGGAATTGTTTGGTGTCATAGACCAACAGTCTTAATATAGTAGTGTGATGGGTTTGGTGCTCGCACGCTAAACTTTGGATGAGGAGCATCTAAACAAGAAAAACCAGCCGAAAACAACACGAGCTCATTGCTGTGAAAGCTGCAATGCGAGACCTCGCAGACAACTTTCTGCTGGTGCACGCCTAAACGCCGTACAATGAAGGCCGACTCCAAATTTTCGTTTGGGTCCAATGTATACATCACACACTCCCACCATCAGGGTTCCAATAGGGATCTTTTACCCTACAGCCCTGCAGGTGCATTTTATTTGGGATATATAGTCGCCTACGACTGTGGTCTTGGAAAAAACGATAAGTTTATTTGGGATTTATATATAGTAGGCTAAAGGTGTGGTCTTGGAAGTAACGGTATAAGAGATCAGCCAGGAAGACAAAGCGATCCCTCAGACGCCGCTCGATTGAAAACCCAATGCTCAAAGCCGAGACCACAGAAATACAAAGGCCTAGATTGTGGGTGGCGTGGTGTATACTGTCGGATGCTGCAAGTACCCAGAGACTCCAATACCCCTTAATTAAGGAATATACCTTAAGTTATGGTAGGATCCCTAATATGATTTAAGATATATTCCTGAATTAAGGGGTATTGGAGTCTTTGGGAGAGCAGTAACCCTAACCCCTAAACCCTAAACCCTAAACCCTAAACCCTAAACCCTAAACCCTAAACCCTAAACCCAAGACGAAGTCGCGAGGCCCTTTACCCCAGAAGCCCTCCGAGCCTAGACTCGACACACTAAACCCGAACCCTAAACTGAACCTTACAGGGTTTAGGGTTTAGGGTTTAGGGTTCAGGGTTTAGGGTTTAGGGTTTAGGGTTTAGGGTTTAGGGCTTAGGGCCCATAGGCCCCATAGTAGTTCCTTTGTGGGGTTCATATTTAGCATTTAGAATCCTATAATAAGGTAATCCCAAAAACGAACTACTATTTAGGGTTTAGGGTTTAGGGTTTAGGGTTTAGATGAGGCCTTATGGGTAAACCTACGGGCCCCTTTATTCTAGACCCGTCAGCACTGCGGCGACCGAGGTGGTAGCGTCGCGCCGTGGATGGTCCCTGCCCAAGTCACGCCCAGCGCCGATGGAGGATCCCAAAGGCTCCATGTACCCATATAGTAGATACTTAAGCCTTGAAGGGGTCCCTATATAGGTACTTTAAGGCCTAAGTATCTACTATATGGGTACCTCGAGCCTTTGGGGATGTCTTCGAACTCCTTACAAGGAGGTGTATGCCGAAAGGTCTCCCATTCAAAGAGTAGCTTTGAAACAATCCCCAGATCATGCTGCTTGAAGCTTCCGTGTCCGTTTTCATGATTTAGGGGTTTAGGGTTTAGGGTTTAGGGTTTAGGGTTTAGGGTTGATTGAAAATCTGTTTGTGCTAACGCCACCTATCCATGCTAGGTGTAAGGGGTTCGGTTCAAGGGTGCGTTGCCGGCGCTTGGGGATTGAACTTGGCAGTGTGTCAAACAGCCTTGCATTAAATTATGAGTGACCTGAAGTGAAGTGGCAGTAATTTCATTTGTCTTGAGCCCCACACCCTAAATGCTGCGCCCTGAACATTATCAGCCCTACACCCTAAGTTTAAATCAGTGATGGTCACTGAGATTTAGTGAAAGGATGTCGCCCATAGGTTCGGCGCCTACCCAGCAGCAGTGATACAATCTCCAAGGGTCAGTGTGCCCATATAACCTCTGCCCGATTGTTGACCTCCCTGCCCCAAATACTAAGACGGCTGCTTAGTTTCCCTGAACTGTGTTTCAATATCTGGGGATCAGTTTTAGCATCTGCATTTTGCTCCTGGGTATCATTCTAGACCCTTCATTTAAATTTCCCTAAGGGCCCCATGTCCCCCAATTGGGAGATACATTGGCTCCAAAGTACCCAAATAGGGACTACTTTAAGGTTTAGGGTTTAGGGTTTAGGGTTTAGGGTTTAGGGTTTAAGTATATACTATTTAGGTACATGGACCCTTAGGGTTTGGCAGGCCACAGAACCTGCAGTCCTACGGTTCCGCAGCCTGCAGTTCTCGGGCGGTTGCTGCAGCCTGCCAAGTTCTCGGGCGGACATCGAAAACCTACGTTTGGCGTTTTAGATGTCGTGGCGCTGTTTCCGATGTTCGCGGGTAATATCCGCCGCCTGTTGCAATCGCTAGGTTGGATGCTGGGATCATCCCTGGACTCGACACTCTGAGAGGGAAGGGAGCTCAACTCCACGTTCCAACGCCCACTCGTTGTTGCATTCATAAGGTTTCGGATGGGGATTATGTAATCCCTAAACATAAAACTCTGCGAGAGAGAGAGAGAGAGACAGAGAGAGAGAGAGAGCGCTTCGAACCCTAAGCCCTCAAGCCTCATAGACCCTAAGCCCTATGTCACTCTCTGCGAGATTGTTTGGGGTTTAGAAGTTGGGGAGCCCAACGGCCGACTGCACCCTTAACCCTACCTTAAGAACCCCAAACCTACATTTTTGTAGGGTCCCTATAAATCCCATATTAGGGTTTATAATAAGAACCTACAAAAAAGTGGGTTTTGGGTTCTTAAGGTAAGCCTCAACCCAAAGCGCCGGACCCTGCCCCGAAAACAAAGGCTCACCACCTTCGACTGGTGCCGTGGCGCTGCCTTGCAAGCATCACGGCAGGCGCCGGCAGTTCCCAAAGACTCCAATATCCCTTAATTAAGGAATATACCTTACATAATATATTAGGAAACCTACCATAATTTAAGGTATATTCCTTAATTAAGGGGTATTGGAGTCTCTGTGTTTGAGTTTGACTTCATTGACTCTTCATTGTTTTGTAAACTATGGGAGCTGCTGTTTGTTGGGCTTCTACCCCTTTGTGCCGGACCCAGACCCCGACTTTGATTCCTGCGACCTTCACACCCCAAACCCCAAAGCCACAAACTCTGCAGCTCAGTCTTAACAACCCTAACCCTGAGGGTCCCTGTACTCATATAGTATATACATTGGCCCCAAAGTACCTATATAGGGACTACTTTAAGGCCAAAGTATATACTATTTGGGTACATGGACCCTTAGGGTAAAGCCTACTGTATAATCCGTAAGCCGTACGCCCTCAAGCGAACAACCTGAACGGTACCCCTCCCCCCTGAATGGTATCCCGCCATTTGGTCATCCCCCCCTTGTGGAGCGGCTTAGGTCCTGAGCTCGCATGTTGCGCATGTGATCGCACAGCGGACAACCATGCATGAGGTTCCTGGCTGTTTCGAAGATCTTGCTGGATCCTAAAGAATATATTGGTCAAGACGTGCCAACCTTTTAGGGGGATACGGTGTGCAGTGTAATGTGGGAGCCTGCAGAACTTGCAGTAGTGTGCCTATTCGTGTAAAGTGTTCAGTGGGTTTGAAGTAGCTAAGAATGCATGGACCTAGCCATGCATGATCAGACACCCCACCCTACCTGAACCCTCCGACATAGATTTTTGCTCCCACCGATGTTGTGCCCGGGATGTGGCCAGGATGCCACGAGTTGTATTTCTGCGCCTGTCCAGATCGCATATTGTATATGCCACTGAACAACCCTAAACCGTAAACCCTAAACACCTCGAATTAGCCAGACTAGCGATCTGAACCCCGAGGTTTGCGAGGCTTGAAGCTACTAATTTGCCCATTGGTTTTGTTTCGGACCTTTCACCCTTTGGCGGGATCAGGACGAGACCATAGGAGCTGGATCGGAATAGGCATCGCCATCATTATCTCTCGCTTCCATGATTTACTCATGGTTCGAGACAGTAGGAGGTACGCCTTGCTGGCATAGTAGAGCCAGTAAAAATGCGCACACCTTCAAGTGGCCATTGCCCATCGGTCAGGAGCTTCGTGCCGTAGGGACGCAAACAAGGCACACACGCAATTCATTGGAAGAGGCTTACAGAAGAATCAAGCCCATTCAAAACACACAAGATGCTGAAACACAAGAGCACACAAAGAAGTAAATCTTACACCCTAAACACTACCCATAGGCCCCATAGTAGTTCCATTTAGGGACTACCTTATAGGATTCCAAATATGAACCCCAAAAAGGAACTACCTAGACGCTATGCCAGGCCCTCACCTCGGATTCAACGCTGCCAGCACCGGCGCCGGCCTTTCTACCGAGGCGCGCAGAAGCCTCTGGAGGGTTTAGGGTTTAGGGTTTAGGGTTTAGGGTTTAGGGTTTAGGGTTTAGGGTTTAGGGTCAGGGTCTTATGGGGTGTTGTAAAGATTGAACCCTGGGTACTAGAGCCCCTAGGGCCCTATATAGTAGGTACCTGGAGGGTTAGGGTGAAGGGCTAGACATGTTTTTGCATAGAAAATATGATTATGGAGCGCTAAACGGGGGTTAGAGTTGTTTACGGTTTATGGGGGTGTTCAGAAGTTTTCGTCCCGACAGTACCATGGGGACCCTCTAAGGCTGTCAAGGCGGAGGTTTGAAGAAGTTGAGGGGTTGAGCATTCAAGGGCCTATCACGTCGGTTCAGGGTTTAGGGTTTTAGGTTTTTAGGGTTTAGGGTTTAGGGTTTAGGGAACTTGAGAAAGACGAAGGGCTTCTTGAAGAAGCGGAACATGATAGTCAGGGTCCTCCTGTCCACATCGGGTCCCCTGCTTTAGAGAGTAAAGCTGGGGGCTAGGTAGAGTCTCTGTGGCAGATTCTATAATATAGAAGCCTACATAATTGCCTATAGTATTTTTTACTATTATAATTATAATAAGTATGATATGCCCCAAAACCCTATTCGAATTATTATAAGGCCCCTACATTACCATGTCTTAAGGGCGTTGTCTGGGTTCTAGAGACTTAGTGGGCCTGCGGTTTAGGCAACTTTGGGGGGGTGAAGTGCTGAGAAGTCGCCGTGGTTCCGGGATCCTTGGCGCGCTGCATGCGCAATGACATGTGACAGCAAGTGTAACCCGAAACCCTAAACCCTACGAGAGGATCTTTTCAGCACACTGCTCTTCAATAAACCCCAAACCCTAAACCCTAAACCCTAATTAATCCTTTTGTAGGGAGCAGCTTCTCGAGCAGGATCGCCACAGCAGGTATCGCTTGAACCCTCGAGGCCCTTGGTTCATTCGTACCCAGAGACTCCAACATCCCTTAATCAAGGAATATACCTTAAATCATATTCGGAATCCTACTATAGTTTCAGGTATATCCCTTAATTAGGGATATTGGAGTCTCTGGGTAGGGCAGGTTGCAGTAGCGCCAGAACCCAATGAAACTCCTGAGCTGAAATTTCTGAGCCCGCTAAGACCTGGAGCTTTGAACTGAGACGCAGATCTCTGAACCGGAAACTGGGTTTTCGGGGTCGAGGCTTCTTGCATATGCTGCAGGGTTTCTTGACGACTTGAGGTTTACTTCGGGTTCGGTTACGGTTTGGGTTTAGTTGAGTTCCGTGATCCCTAACCCCTTGAGCCAACTACCCAACCCTTCAACCTTCTGACACTACGAGCGTGTTGCAGGCAAATGCAACACGGACTTGATTTGTTGGAGACGCCTACTATCAAACCCGTGCACCCTGGCAGCAGTTGTCAGACGCCGGGTTTACAAACAGCGCTTTATATGGGTGCGGAAAGGGTTGTTATCCGGTTTATCTAGGTTTATAGGTTTCGTATACTCCCGTCCCTCAGTTTTAGTTTCTCGCATCAAGAAGCTTCTTTGTAGTATAGAGCACTGATATGTATGCTGATCTCCCACGGTTCAGGACTAGTGAACTTCAAAAACTAACTTGACCCTAAACCCCTCAGCCCCTAAACCTCTATACACCCTAAACTGACCTTTTCGGAGTTCATCCTTTTCAAGTTTCTGGGTTGGAGGCGGCTTCGAGCCTCTAGGGATGCACCCAAAGAAAAGCCGGTGCTTATGTGGCTTTACTTAGGGGTACTTAGAAATAATTCTTAATCTTTGGCTACTAAAAAACCTCAAGAAGCAGCTAAAATTATAATTTTTGCTAGGGGTCTAAGTTCAGTATAGGTTTAACCTGCAACGTCCTCAAAGTCAACCCAGCAGAGCTCTGCCTCTGGAAGACCCCAAAGCTCACACTGCCAGAGGGGTTTTAGGGTTGAGGTCACGGGTTTAGTAGGGTTTAGGGTTTAGGGTTTAGGGTTGAGGTCAGGGGTTTAGAAGGGTTTATAGGGTTTGGGGAGCACCTAGCGCTCGAAAAAGGAAGAGCCTGATTCTGAGCACTCACTGTTGGTATCGTTCCAAGCCCCCTCCCAGAACCGCCAACACCTCCACGCTCCATTCTAAACACCCTTTCAAAATGCAGCTGAAGTTCTAGATTCCAGACCCTGAACCTTAAACCCTGAGCCTTAAACAGGTTGAAGTGTACAGCAGGGCTTTTGTAGGTAGGCCCTTGCAAGGCTCAAGCCATAAAGGCTCAGCAATGCCTAACGAACTCTCCATCCCAAAGCCCCTACGGTTTTAATAGGGCTTAGGGCTACCCATAGGCCCCATAGTAGTTCCTTGTTGTGGCTTATATTTAGGATCCTATGCGGGAATCCCCAAAAGGAACTACTATGGGGCCTATAGGGTTTAGGGTTTAGGGTCTATGGATTCCAACGAAACCAAAAACAAAACAGCCGCTGCCGCCCAGGCCCTCGCCACTTTTGATTGAGGCCTGTTCGGAGAGCAGTAGCACAGCGAAGGTCCGGGCCCCACGTCTTGGCTTCAGGGGTAACAAAGAAGGCTGAAGAATCTCCGAGTTTTACCAAGATTTATTCTTTAGGGTTCCTGTAAGTGAGTTACCCCAAAGCCCCATTCTAATTATGACGGACGCGACATTGGGGTTTCGGTTTAGGTCCAAGGGCTAGTGTAAGGTGTATAGTTGCTTTTTGGTTTCGAGTCTTGCGTTCCTTTTGGGGCTTGGCTCAGGGGTTGTGGAGTGACTGTTTAGGGTTGCATCCGATTCAAACCTTGAGGGGTGCGGAGTCTAATGACCACAATGTCATGGAGGAGCTTGTGAACGTGCGCCCCAAACCGCTAAACCGTAAACCCCAAACCCCTAAACCCTGAACCGCGAGCCCCTAAGCCTCCTAAGCCCCAAACCCCGAACCCCTAATCCCTAAACCCATAAACCCCGAACCCCTAAACCCTAAACCCATAAACCCCGAACCCCTAAACCCTAAACCCATGAAGCCTGAATGGACAGGGCAACCTCCCTGGAGCTCTGGAGTTGCAAGCTCGCGCGACATTGCTTGCAAGCAGCTGACCTGCTTGGCATCGCTGCAACAGATCAAGCTGCCAACCCTTTGCAGTGGCCCAAAGGCGATATATGGGAGTTTCTGAAATCAGGGGTACCTTCTTTTGGGGTCCTTATAATAAGGATCCTACTATTTGGGGTACTATACTAGGGTCCCCTATGTTCTGAAACCCCCATATGGGTAGTTCTGTAAATTAGGCTCCTTTTTTTATAAGGGTGCCGTACTATATTGGGGATTGAAATCGGGACCCTTATTTAGAGAACTACCCATATACCCAGAGACTCCAATAGCCCTTAATTAAGGAATATACCTTAAATCATATTAGGGATCCTACTATAATACTACAATTTAAGGTATATTCCGTAATTCAGGGATATTGGAGTCTCTGGGTACAGCCACCAGGGGCATCTTCGAGATCGAGGCTTTGCCTCGCGGAGCGATGCGGCGCCACTAGGGTTTTAGGGGTTTAGGGTTTAGGGTGTAGGGTTTAGGGGTTCAGGGTTTAGGGTTTCGGGACGCCTGGCACCGCAAAATCACGGCTAAGCACCGGAGGACGTGATCCAAGTCAGATTGACTCGGTGCAGTCTTTTGGGGTAAGCTGTGGTGGAATTTGGTGGTCATGTTACTGTAGGGTCGGCAAGGTTATAGTTTAGGGTCTGGCACGTGAAACTGGCTTAGGTTTTGCTTTGCTTGCTCAGCTCAGGTTAGATTCGTCTGGATAGGTTGGATTGCTTCGGTGCGGTCGGTTACATTCATTCGGTGAGGATATAGTTCGGTTGGGTTAGGTGACGGTAGAAGAAGGTCAACAACGCCTCACAACTCCCGACCGGATCCCAACAAAATGCAAATCCAACCAGACTCTACAAATGCCTGATAGGGCCTCAGCTCAGACGAGCTTAAAATCCATCTGTACCTCGAAGGGTGTGGAACTATGCTAAACCCTAAACCCTAAACCCTAAACCCTAAACCCTAGGCCCTAGGCCCTAAACCCTAAACCCTAAACCCTGAACCCTACACCGGGAAAGGGAGTGTTGGTTACACCCCTGACCCGCAACAATCAACACCGACATCGTCGTAGTAGACTGCCGAATGCCAGGCTCAACACCTGAAGAGGATCCAGAAAAAAGCCGAACCCTAAACCCTAAACCCTATAAACCCTAAACCCTAACCCTAAAGGCCCTAAACCCTAAACCCTAAACCCTAAACCCTAAACCCTAAACCCCAACCCTGAGCCCTAAACCCGGTTAGACTCTGATGGGGCTCAGCACTTATGATGGACCGTAACCCTGTGCCCACACAAATGAAACCCTAAACCCTAAACCCTAAAGTATTAAAAGACATATCCGATAAAATCACAACATACAAACTCTCGTGATTTGCCGAGACTCCTGTGAAGACTGTCGACGCTCGTGCAGGCAGGTGCTCCTTTCGCCCACTACCCTAAACCTCAAAGCGATAGCTTTCGCTCAAAGGCTAAATCTTATGGACCGTAAAGCCCTTATCCGTGACTAAACCATGAATCTCGATCTTTTGACCCCAAGCTGCAGTGTCTGGTTTTGGGCAGGGGTCCGTTTGGTTGTCTTAATTTTGGTGGGCGTTGTATAAGGACAATGTGGAAGGGTGATCGTACCTCCCTACATGTTTCCTGTGAAAGGACTATGACTAGGGTACAGGACTCTGTTTAATAACCTACGAAATGCAACCTTGCTTTTCAGGGTTTCGACGTATGTCGATGCAAGCAAGCAGTAGGGTTCGGGTTAATAAGAACGTACGAGATCCAGCTAAAGGCGTAGGGGTGGCTGCTGGCCGTCTATCGAATTTAGGGCCCTAAACCCTAAACCCTAACAAACTCTAAGCCGATTTAGGGTTTTAGGACTTGGCAACTGCGCAGCCTACCTATCCAGAATCCGAGCCAGCCCAAAATGCATCTTAATGCTGGGAGCCTCAGTTCCATAAGCCCTGCTGAGGGTATTGCCCTCCCTCACCCTAGACCCGAAATCCACGAAACGCTTGAATCTGCCATTCATCCCATTGTGATTGAAAGTGGCACGGAGGGGTGGCGTTCATCCGGTGTCTACATTAATAAACTGCGCAGATATCACTCTTGTTGTGCATGTCCTGGTTGTGTTTGGCACTTTCCGGCTAATGTTTGGTGCAACAGGTGCAACACTTCCTCTTCATGAGTTCAGAAGAGCGATCAGTCCATTTGATGATGTTTTCAAGCATACCCAATGCCCTATAGCGGCGACTTCCGTCATCAAGTAGTTTCTCTGCTACAGTTTCGCTTGCTCGTGCTGGTTATGCCGAGCCTGAAGCAGCGCACCCTGAAGCAACAATTCTAAAGCCATGCCCAAAACCTGGGTTCAAATCGCAATCCTGAAAGACCAACAACGAGAACTGCAAACTACGAGAATCCCCCTACTGTAATCCTAAGACCAGAACCCAAAGCCCAACAGCCTCAACCCACCTCAACCTCCAACTAGGGGAAAGCCCTACACCATGGATCTTCGAGTCAAAAACCCCTGAACCCCAACCTCAAACTCAGAGCTCCACTCAAAAATCTCCTAGGCCCTACACCCTGAACCCCAAACCGTGAACCCTGAGCCCTAAACCCCTTTACATGACTCCGGAGGCTATAGGCAGGCACAGGGCGTTCTGGAAATCCCTGCGTTGCCGCTGGACTTATTTAATCGCTTTGAAGTCAGAGGTGGGGGGGTTGTTACTTACAATGCTTGGAGCCTACGACCACGTCTTATGGCTTTTGGTCTTCCGGCCTTGAGAAACAGACTTGGGTGTTGGATCCTTGGTTTGGGATGGGAGTTGATGCTTTAGTCCCGGGTAGTATTAGGGAGACCCCTTGAAATAAAACCTTCTTAACCCTACTTCTGGCTCTCTTAAAAGGGACCTTATACAGAGGGTCGATATCCCCAAGGCTCACCCTAATCCTAACTCCCATTTAGGCTTTAGGGTGTCAGGGCCTTAGGACTTACGGTTTCCACGGGCCTCGACCTTCGAAAAAAAACAATCGCTAGAGGGGCAGGGTTCACAGTGATATTTGGTTGGTCGGCTGTCGAGGTTCGGGGCTTTGGGGGTTTTGGCAAGCAGACTGAGCAAGCGGATTCAGATGAAGGTCGGGGCTGTGAGCACTGTGAGTAGCCTTACGGAACCTATGGGTAGTTCTCTAAATTAAGGTCCCTTTTTGGGTCCTTCCTGCAAGGCAGGGACCCAAAAAAGGGACCCGAATTGAGAGAACTACCCATATCTTAAACCCTAAACCCGAAGGCCTAAACCCTAACCCCCAAAAGGGACCCGAATTGAGAGAACTACCCATATCTTCTCAACAATGAACCCCAGAGTCGCCACATTAACCCCAAACAACCCTGCCTTCTTTAAGGACTTACTATAAAGAAACGAAACTAAGGAACCCTAAGAAGGTAGGTTATTTAGGTTCCAGGCAGGAACAAGCGTTGATCATCTAGGTTCTCCGTGTGCTGTTAGTGGTCATGTCCAGTAGAATTTACAGGCCGCAGGGGTGATTTCAAAGGCTGCATTGTTTTGTGTTTCAGGCCCTAAACGTAGGATAGCTTTCTTTGGAGTTCAATTTTGTGGGCTCTTGGAAGGGTCCTAAACCCTAAACCCTGCACCCTAAACCCTGCACCCTACAC
>CAJNDV010009402.1:51871-62608 GCA_905221635.1 Symbiodinium sp. CCMP2456
TAAACCCTAAACCCTAAACACCGCACTTCCAAAGGCCTCCGAGCTTGGAGATCAACGCAGAGACCACGGACGGCGGTGCAGGCGGTGTCGCCGGCGTTTGGGATTTCTTGCGGTTTAGGGTTTAGCATTTAGGGTTTAGGGTTGAGGATTTAGGGTTTAGGGTTTAGGGATTTAGAGGCTTAAGGTTTTTTAGGCTTTGCCCTCGGGGTGTATAATGTACCGACAATGGGTGGGCAAGAGTCTGTAGATATGATACCAACACCGGATTACTTGGAATCTTATGTGAAGGGCTGCTTCAGCACCGAATGGTTTCTTTTCTGGTGCCAGACTCGTATTGAGAGTAGATGAGTCTGCAGGTGAGTTGATGATGATATGACTTTCAGATGTTTGGATGTTCAGAAGGCAACTTTGGGCATTAGAGGAGCTCTTTGCCCGCAAGCCCCCCTAAACCCTAAACTCTATACCCCTAAACCCCTAAACCACCAACCCCAAAACCCCTAAACCCTAAACCCAGAACCTTTATGTTGTGGCAAACTTTGTTGTAAGCCAACTGAGAATGACTGAAAAGTTGCAAATGAAAAGCCAATTTCAAGAGCGTATGCCACCAGCTTTACACGGAGTGGAGCCGGGAACCCCGACCCCTTTTAGGGGTTTAGGGTTTTAGGGTTTTAGGGTTTAGGGTTTAGGGTATAGGGTGTATAGGGTATAGGGTTTTAGGGTTCCGCACCGAAAAAATCGGTTTCTATTTCACTAGCCCCGATGTCCCTTCAGATGCGTCGAAGACTCGTGTGCCTCGAGACACTCCTCCGGATGCTTCGCAGGCACTGGCGCTGATTCTTTTGATGTCTGACGAGTGTCGCACATATGTAGAAACTGTATATATGCAGTCTCGGAGCCTTGTTTAGTGTCATTCACTTTAACTCCAAGATGCAGGTCACAGTATTACTACTCCGGATATCATGCTAACCGCAGCTTTCTTGAGCGTCGGTGTTTGGTGTTGATTGGTTCTCTGGGGTTCAGGTAGTTCGGAGTGCCTGGGCTTTGGCATTGCTCCGTCGGAGTCGTTTGAAGAAACCCTAAACCCTAAACCCCTAACCCTAAACCCCTAAGCCCATAAACCCTAAACCCTAAAGCCTAAACCCTAAACCCTAATCCCCTAAACCCCTAAAGCCCTAAACCCCTAAACCCTAAACCTTGGTTTAGGTTTGAAGATTTCTGGCTTCGGGCTCCGCGGGTTTGAGCCCCCGTAGCTTCAAAAGGGAGATCAAGCCTTGGCACGGATCAGGGCTTGTGACAAGAATTTCAGACTTATCAGCTATCAAGGCGTCACATCTTCGAGATGCTTTCGTTCTGCAGATGAAACGAATCCCCTCTAAACGTCTTGAGTGCGAGCCCTCCAAACACGAGACATCCCTTTACCCTCAGCACTATCCCGCTTACCCTCTATTATAGCCTCAACAGCCTTCATACGCATTGTTGTAGACCTCAACCTTGGTTACTGCCCCCACTCAGTAACAGCTCAAGAATATTCTTAATATGGACATACAAGGCCCTGAATACTACCCTCATTATAGCTTGTTACTGTATGGCGGCAGTACCCCTCAGTAATCAAGAATATTCTTAATATAGACATATTAGGCCCTGAATAGTACCCTTATTATAGCCTGTTACTGTATGGCGGCAGTACCCAACCTCAACTCTTTGGTTTTGCTCTCTTATAATGTAATGTAATGAAAGCATGAAGAGAGCAAAAATAAAAAGAAAGAGGGCCAACAGACCCAGATTTAATTGAATTAAACACGGTCCGGCAGGGGGAAGAGTTGACGGAGCCTGTCCGCAGCCAGGCCGGTCGAGTCCTTTCGGGGGTTTCTGACCGCCAGATCGGATGTCCAAAAGGTTTAACGTAGGGGCCTTAATAATTAGAAAAGGGTTTCGATAGGTAATTATTACCCATAGGCCCCATAGTAGTTCCTTCTTGGGATTACCTTATAGGAATCTACATATGAACCCCAAAAAGGAACTACTATGGGGCCTATGGGTAAGGCCCCTATATTAAAGGCAAATCTTCAAGATCAAGGTCGAGGGGGTTGAGGTTTAGGGCTGTGTGTTTAGAGATGGTCAGAGTGTAATATACGGGCCTTGATACTTACCTATACTGTTTTGGGTGGTTCCTTATTGTAGCTAGAGTATAACATACCCCAAAACCCTATTCGAATTATTATGGCCCCTAAACCCTAAACCCTAAACCCTAAACCCTAAACCAAGATAGGCTTTATCGGAGTATCGGATTGCTGGACTCGGGCTCAGGATTCCCAGGTTTCGGGACGTTGGGTCATGCAGGTGTCGGCTGCAGCTTTGACACCACCAAACACAGCCGAGATCAGATGAGGTGCTGGAATTTTCGACCCTCGGGGCCTAGAATGCTTAATATTTGACTAAAATGCTATAACAAGGAACCTAAACCCTAAACCCTAAACCCTAAAACCCTATTCTAATTTATGAAGGCCCCTACATGAAGCCCTAAAAACCTCTGAACTCCGATCCTTGACCCTATAATCGGCCTGCCAACCCCAAACTTTAAAAGCACCGTTCCCCCATACCCATAGGCCCTAAAGTAGTTCCTTTTGGGGGTTCATATATAGAATCCTATAAGGTAACCCCCAAAAAGGTTCTTTTTTGGGGGTTCATATATAGAATCCAAAAAAGGTCATCCCAAAAAGGAACAAGTACATGGAGCCTATGGGTAAATGCACCCAAAGTCCTACTACTCTCGTCCATAAGCCACGCTAAAGTGAACCCAGCACTATGGACCCCGAGCCTGACAAACCCCAAGCGACAGAAGAGACAGCGCATCTTGAGCAACACAACAAGCCAAATCTTTGAAGAAGTCCTAACCCTAGACTCTAGACTCTAAAGAACAACTGCGTGAAAAAGGCCCTCAACCAAAAAGAAGACTCTAAAGAACCCCTACTTCCTAGCAACGCCATAACTACAACCCTAAACCCAAGATGCTAAAGCAACCTTAGACCCATGTTTTGCCCTAAACCCTAAGCCTTTTAGATAGGCTTTGCTAAACCTGAAGGAGCAAGCAGAAGGAGACCAGGAGGCTGGGTTTGTTCTCACATCGAGGGGCGATGGCGGGGTTTGCCGTTGTGGGGTCCTGGGTGTGAACTCCCCGCACCCCCCCACCCCCCCACCAAGGTCTGATTAACATATGGGCCTAAAGACTTGCCAGTACTATTCTTGGCGTTCTTCTGGTTGGCTCTTAGGACTTTAACTTTTCGGGTTTCTATATCACTATAATAAGGAGACTAAAAGTTTAATTTTTTGGAGGGGTTCAGAAGTCAGCCAAGTATTGTTTGGTGGGCTCCTTCTACGATTGTGGTACAATAAGCATAATATCCCCCAGAACCCTATTCTAAATATTAAGGCCCTTAGACACACACACATATATATATATATATATATGGGCCAGTCTGGCCAGTCTCTTTGAAAAGATAAGACCTAAATATTAAGGCCCTTAGACACACACATATATATATATATATATATTTATTAAGTGTGTCTTTTCTGGGCTTGATAAGGGTTCCTAAACCTATCCCTCCAACCCGTACTTACTACAGCCTGAGCGCTTACCAAACCCTACCACAATCACAACTGTCATGTCTTTGGGGCTTTGAACTCAGCAAGTCCTTCCGAAATATCGGCCCTAAGTCCTTAGTTTCGTAATCCTGATACCTAAACCCAACAAACCTCAAACCCCAACAGCCCCCAAGGCTTAAACACTGCAGCCCCACAGCTTAGGCCCTGCAGCCCTAAATCTCTAACACACAATATTAAGACCCTGATAACCCCCCGACAGTACCTTAAGGAGCCCTAGACACTAAAGAGGCCTACAGCCCCAAATGGGGGTTTCCGAAAATAGGGGACCGTAGTTTAGTACCCCAAATAATAGGATCCTTATTATAAGGACCCCCAAATAAGGTACCCCCTATTTTCGGAAACCCCCAAATCAACTCTAAACCCTAAACCCTAAACCCTAAACCCCTAAACCCTAAACCCTAAACCCTAAACCCTGAAGAGGCCTAAAGCCCCAAACGCTACCATGGCGGCAGGAGCCTCCAAAGCCTGTGGCTGAAGAGAAGCTGGAGGTCTGGCTGCAGGAGGGATCTTTTTGGCTTGGGTTTAGGGTTTAGGGTTTTGGGTTTTCGAGGCTCTGGGGTTTTGAGGGGTTTCGGGTTTTTTGGGGGTCTGAGGTTTTCGTGTTTAGGACGGGGGCGGGGGGGCGGAGGGGGGTTAGGGCTCTTCGTCGCGTTGTAACAGGTTTTGGTGATGATGTTAAGCGATCCTAGCCGTACATGCGTACACACATACACGGCACCTACGTATACCCTGCCTACCTATACATACATACATACATACATACATACATGCATACATACATACATACATACATACAAAAATACATACGTACAATGTGTTCACAACGCTCGAGATGGTACCTGTTTCAAGAGCGGGTGCCGTTTTTCGGAGGCCTGCTGTGCCAAGGGTCATACTATTCGGGTACCTTTGTTGGTGCCTCGTGCTCCTAAGTTAAACGACCCACAGACACCTGCCTTCTCTCACCATCCTCCCTGCCATGGACAAGGGCTTAGGACTTAGGGACCAGAATGCCTGAGCCGCATAAATCCTAAATGGCCTACTACATATGGGTAGTTCTCCAAATTAGGCTCCCTTTTTCGGTCCCCATTATGGTACGGCACCCTTATTTAAAGGACTCCTTTTTGTCGAGAACTACCAATATATACCTGACTTGGGTCACCTTAAACCCTAAACCCTAAACCCTAAACCCTAAACCCTAAACCCGAACTGGGTCACCCTAGGCCCTAGGTCCTAGGTCTCCTTGCCTCCTGTCAGGTGCCGGCACCTGCCTCCAATTCGGAAGAGCGCCTTGGCTGCATGCAGCCGCGGAACGGCCAGACTGAACCCTACCTTAAGAACCCAAAACCCACTTCTTTGTAGGTTCTTATTATAAAAACCCTAATATGGGATTTATAGTGAACCCTACAAAAAAGTAGGTTTTGGGTTCTTAAGGTAGACCCTAAAACAGGGGCCTTAGCAATTAGAATAGGGTGTTGGGGTCTACTTTACCATAATCATAATAAGGAACCACCAAAATAATTAGAATAGGGTTTTGGGGTATACTAGACCATAATCATAATAAGGAACCCCGAAAATAATTAGAATAGGGCTTTGGGGTATACTCTACCATAGTCATAGTAAGGACCCCCCCAAACAAAAACAAAAAAAGGTATTGGTAGTAATTTAGGCCCCCGCTTCAGGACTGGTGTCATCTCAGCAGTTCTGTGAGGCTACCTGTATTCTGCATTCTGGCTAACCTAAACCCTAAACCCTAAACCCTAAACCCTAAACCCTAAACCCTAAACCCTAAACCTAACCTAGGGTTGAGGGTTTAGGGTTCAGGCTTCTGGGCCTGCGTGTCTCGACTTGATAGTTCCTGGGTATGTGGGTCCTAACCCTAAACCCTAGACCCTAAACCCTAAACCCTAAACCCTAAACCCTAAACCCTAAACCCTAAACCCTAAGCAGCCCTAAAGCTTCAGGGGTTTGGGCGTTGGGGTCGGTTGGCCTTGATCTCAGAAAACCCTCATAACTCATAACCATAATTCCCAAAAGGTGGGATGACAGATCTTTCTAAAGGGATCTTTGATCCCACCTACCTCTATCCCCCTTTTCACCCCTAACCGTTAAACTTATTAAACACTAAACCCCAACCCTATTCCCCAAAACCTCAACCCTATTCCCCAAAACGCGTTTTTTGTAGCCCCTCATAGCCAAGGCCTTCATTGGCAGTGCCTCCGGTCGGTCCCGCGGAAGACGACCAGGCGGGATCCAAACTACTGCACCGGACCTTCCGGGTTCAGGATTTGAGGGGGTGTAAGGCTTGGACGGTTTAGGGTTTAGGGTTTAGGGTTTAGGGTGTAAGGCTTGGGGCGTAGGGTTTAGGGTCTATAGGGTTGAGGGTTTAGGGTGTAAGGCTTGGGGCGTAGGTTTCAGGGTTTCGCCGCCTAAGCCGGCTAAACACGTAAACCCCCAAACACCCAAAAGCCTTAAAGCATGGACCCTGAGCCCCAAGCCCCTAGAGCCCTTAATCCTCAAAGCCGCCCTAAAGCCCAGGAAAGCCCCAAAACCCCTAAACCCTAAACCCGAAACCCCAAAAAGCCCAGCATACATCTGAAGGATGCAGCATCTGCTGAAGCGGAAACCGTGTCTGTCGGCAGGGTCCTCGGCAGGGTTCAGGGGTTTAGGGTTCAGGGGTTTGGTGCTTGAGGCGTTTAGGGTTTGGGGTTTCAGTTCCGGGGTTTAGGGTTTCAGTTCCGGGGTTTAGGGTTTAAGGTCCAGGTTCGTGGCTCTACAGAGACACCAGAAAACTCTTCGGTAAACTCTACAATACTCGGGGAAATCCGGTAGAGCAGAGACATCATCGCTGTTGTCCTTCCGTAAGCACTAAACGTTACACCGTAAATCGTTATTCTAATGGTGTGAAAGCGTGGTCGTTTGGTGGCGTTTCAAACCTTATGCCGTCTACTGTGCTTGTTTGGGGGTGGGTTTGGAGTTCAAGGTGCAGGGCTTGAGGTTTAGGCAGAATCCAGTGTTTAAGGCTCCTAGATTACGCTGATAGAGTGATCACGAAGAAAGCCCGGCCGTGTGAGATCACCGAGGGCCTCTATGCGTTATGGACCCCACTGCCTAAGTTGAGCCGCAGATTTCGGAAGGGCAGGCCGTGCAATGGCCTAAGAGTAGGCGACGAAACATCACCCCAGAGTCCCAGCCCAGCATGACTGCGCCCAAAACCTAGCATCGCAACTCAACATGCTAGGCCCTTCAGAACTTCTGATCTATTCCCTTGCAGTCCTCGATGTAGATCTAGATGTCCTAACCCTAAACTTAAACCCTAAACCCTAAACCCTCAACCCTAAACCCCAAACCCGTAACACTATGTGAGGCGCAGAGGCTAGACTCGAGCTCAGAGATCTGCAACGGCACTATAAGTTCTTTGCCTCGGGTTTCAGGGCTTTGGGGTTTTTGGGGTTGAGAGTTTAGGGTTTCGGGGCGTGCTTTGGGTTTCGGGTTTAGAGTTTAGGGTTTCGGGACGTGCTTCATCTTGGGTTTAAAGTTCAGGGCTTAGGGTTCAACCCTAAACCCTAAACCCTAAACCCTCCAGCTCCCAAGCGGCACTAAGGGCACGAACCTGTACAAGACGAGTCGGATGGCGAGGCATGCCATGTCTCACTCGGTTTAGGGTTTAGGGTTTAGGGTTGAGGATTTAGGGTTTAGGGTTTAGGGTTTAGGGTTTAGGGTCTTCGTCTATGGTTACGGGTTTTAGGATGTTTGGCCTACGCAACTGTACAACCTTGGCTCGGGAGCGTGCTCACGACTCAACCTGCGCACTGTGTCCAATTATTCAGAACAAGCGATGCGAGATATTTCCATAGCTTGTGGGGGGTTGTTTGGGAGTGTCGCCGTAGTATCAAGCATCCTACTATTCGGGAATGGAAATACGGGGGCCGAATTCAGTGACACTCCGCGATGTGTGCTCTGCTCGACATCAGCTTACCTGGAAAGCGCGATCCTGACGTATTCGCCACGATCTCCAACTCCAGCCCTAGTCCCAACGCCGCCGCATTGCTCACTGTGGAAATCACAATCACGACATGTCATGCCTGATCTAAGCAAGACACTTGCGATGTTTTTGAAGACTTTCGACTCCTGACTGTATGCCAAGCCTGAGTACACCTCGCCCCACAAAACGACTTGCCTGGGGCCTTATCATGTGGGTAGTTCTCCAAATTAGGGTCTCTTTTAGGGTTCTTTTTTATATGGGTGCCGTACAGTATTGGGATCTAAAAGTTGCCCTTATTTAGAGAACTACCCATGTGTTTCGTGTCGTGGGTGTTCGGCTATACCTTTGGGCTGAGGGTTTTCGCTTTGTCCTTGTTCCGGCTGACCCAGCCACTCCTGGAGCAGTGTCCTTAAACTGCAATTGCTGACTTCCATCATTGTCTAGAGCTGGGAGTCCTTGGTCGAAACACGGTTTTTACAAATCCCTCGAATTTGTATCACGCCCTTTAGAATCCCTAAGGCAAGGGATCCAACATATGATGATTTGGAGCTTTCTGGGCAAACGTTGCAACTGTTCGGGCTGAGAGTTTGTTTAGGGCTTTAGGGGTTTCGGGTTCGTCTGACCTGGTGTTGAAAGCCAACGTCGTCAAGTCGCTGAAGCGCACAATTCCAAAGATCTGCCACTGCATGTTGTGTATGCAAGCACAGAGGGACGGGAGACCTGCGTGCTGTATACCTGCATACGTCCATGTATATGGCAGTATATAGTTGAGCTCTTAGGTCGATACTGTTTGAGTTCATGGACCCGTCAAAGAGAGTCCAGGCGTCCCTTGCGAGCTGCGCAGAGGAGATGCCTCTCCAGGACAGCGTTGAGAGTTTAGGGTGTGTGCGACGATGTATATCAAGGTTCACACTGCGGTTGGTTTATGCTACTTGAACTGGACAAAGGTCAAGCAGCCATAGAAATTGCAGTTCTTCCCGGATTCCAAGCGGCCGCAAGTAGTTCATGGCTTCGTGTTTCTACTTGGGATGCAGGATCCACCAGGATCCGCCAAGTAGCAATGCAACCGACACGGCATGTGCGTAGCAGGGCCTGTCGTCGGAACACGCCAAAAGAAGGCCGGTTAGATCTGACAAGACATCTGAATCTAATATGGAAGCCTAGATAATTTATACTATTCCTTAGGTTCCTTTTTATAATTACACTATGAAGGACCCCAAGCAACACCCCCAGTGTGAAGGACTGGCGTCCGGGTTCCATGGTCTGTAAGAGAGCAAGCCGCTCGATTAGCCCCGTCTTGCTTGGCACGGAGTTCTGAGTAGGTTATGAGTATCTCCTTGTGCTACTTTGACTAAGCCCTCAATCCCACTATACTCGTACTTACTGAGGTCCCCCTGATCCTCGAATGAAGGGGAAGCAGGGAGCTACTAGTTTTCCAATCTGGGGAGCGGTGGGGTTTTGTGTAAACCTGCGAGGGTTTAGGGTTTAGGGGTTTAGGGTTTAGGGTATATGCGGAGCTATGACCAGTAATCTTCCGTTTCAGCGGCTGTCGTTTAGAGAACTTGTAGCTGATTCTCCGAGTCGCGGCCCTAACTCCCTCACGCGCCATGCCAGGGACTTTTTGTGAACACGCCCTACCGTAGATTGCTGGGAGCATGGATCCATGACATCGTCCCCAACTGTTCCCTGATGGTAGTCCGAAGCACCAGTAGGTAAAGTTCAACGAAGCAGGAACCGGAACATAGCGATGCAGAGGAGGCCATCTTGCCGTAAGCTGTGGGGGATTGAAGGGTCCGAGGGGTTCCTGGGTTTAGGGTTTAGGGTTTAGGGTTTAGGGTTTAGGGTTTAGGGATGGAGGGCTTGGAATTTCGGGAAGCTAGCTTCACTAGGACCCTACTATCGTCCCTGCTGTTTCCTGGAACTCCCTAAGAGTGACTGTGGGTTGAGAAGGACAAGATGGGTCGCGATGGCTAGCACTTCGTGCTCGCGGATGACACCCCTAAACCTCTAACCCCACACCTCCAAACCTTGAGACCCAACCCTTAAGCCCCTAACATAGGGGCCGTAAGACCTAGACTGCGGTTTTGAGGTATGCCACATTATCTACAACTGTATACAGGTATTGGCTTTTCAGACCCTGTATCATACTCCACTCCACAAGCCCTAAACGGCGATACTGAAGCCTTGTAGAACCCTTCAGCCAAGTGATTGAACCCTTCAGTCTAGTGATCAAAGCACAGAGGACCGTAAAGACTGAAAGGGTAGACCCTAAACCCCGAGACCCTGAACCCTAAACACTAAACCCTAAACACCCTAATTAAACCCCGAGACTCAAAAGGACCTAAACCCTAAAGGCGGTAAATCCTAAATCCTAACACCCTAAACCCTAAACCCTAAACCCTAAACCCTAAACCCTAAACCCTAAACCCCGAAACCCCGAAACCCGAAACCCTGGAGGCCCCAAGCCCAGCGCTTGCTCCGAAGGTCGCCAGTGGCAGGCCACTAGAGACGGCCGAGGAGCAGGTACAAAGGGTGCCCCTGAAGGCTCGTCAGCTGCTTAGATAGCCAATAGGAGAACTTTAAGCTTTCTGGCCTTCTCTATTGGGTCTATGGGTAGTTTTCAAAATTATGGTCCCTTCTGGGGTACCCTAGATAATAGGTGCCGTATTATAATAAGTACCCAACAAGGGACCATCATTTGGACAACCACCCCTATCCTAAAAAGTTTGAACTCTTTTGGGCCTGGTTGTTGAAGAAGAGAGGCTGCCTTGAAACCCTCACAGCTCAACACTGAAGGGTTGAGGGCTCAGGCTGTATAAGGCATGTAGGGAAACCGTTTAATTCGGATTCAGGGTTTAGGGTTCAGGGTGTAGGCTATGGAACGAAGCTGAATCGGTGGTTCTAAGGGCTTTCTTGCTGTTTCTAGAGGTGAATTAAGAGCTTGAGCTTAAGGGCATCCCTAAACCCTAAACGCTAAACCCTCAACCCTAAACCCTAAACCCTAAACCCTAAACCCCTAAACCCTAAACCCTAAACCCCTAAACCCTAAACCCCTAAACCCTAAACCCTAAACCCCAAACCTCGGTGTAGGG
>CAJNDV010009402.1:67185-78958 GCA_905221635.1 Symbiodinium sp. CCMP2456
ATATATATATATACACACTATCGTATGTCATGATATATTATACTGTATACTATATCTCAGTATGTCAGATTGAACTTTAGACTCTTTAAGGATGTACGCAACGAAGCCCCAGATCCTTGCAGCGCTCCAACAAGGTTCCTGTCTGAAGAGGAAGACCTGCCCTCAGCCTCATCGTCATGGGCCATAGGTTCACGGTTTCGGGTTTATGGATTCGGGTTTAGGGGTGTTGGGGTGCAGGGTTTGGAATTTAGAGGTTTAGGGTTCAGGGTCGAGAGTTTCGCATCTTAGTGTACAGGGATTAGCATTTGGGATTGTTTCGGGCTTGGGTACTATGTCCCATCAGCCTTCAGGTACAGGATGCATGCTAACAAGACATCTTTTGTAATTGCCTGCGAGTGTCGGGAGCCCTGGCTTAACTTCGCTTCGGGGCTCCGGGTTTTGGGGTTGAGGTTTTGAAGGTGCAAGTCTTATGTAGATTTGTTGGGGAGACCTTGACATGGAAATTGTGTGTCATGAAGAGCGGCGCTGAGGTTGACTTCGCATGCTCACAGCAGAGGGTCGTCGAGCTGTTCCTTAGGTCAGTATCCGAACCCTAACTTACCGTGGATATATCCATAACGGTTCCCTAATCATGTCTTTGGCCGGTGGTCTGGGTGCATAACGTCGTGTTTGTTGTGATGCGAAGCCTGCAGTTACGTTCTAGGCGTCCTAGACAATTCCAGAAGCCGTTACCTAACCCCCCAGGTACCTACTATATAAGGTACTAGAGCCCCTAGGGTCCTATATAGTAGGTACTTGGGGGGTTTGGGGGTTTGTCGCTCGGACTCCAGTGCGCAACAGCAACACCTACGTCAGGTGCCTAAAGTCGAAAACGGGTACCTGCCTTTTCAGGTTGGAGTTCCCGGTAAGACTTCCATCCGTTTGCCGGCTGAGGCCTGAATATGTAGAAGAACAGGGTTCGAGGGTATGGACTAGAATCGTTTAGCGAGGTCCCCTGGAGAATACGATTATATGTCTGACGAGGTCCGAGTCCATAAGCGCCGGAGGCTTTTAATCGCACAGTCATTCAGCAGCAAGCCAGAAAACTCCAATAGGCAAGCAGCCTTTTAAAACCCTAAACCGTAAACACGTCAAGGAATACGCAGTCTCTTGAAGCGGCAAGGCCCAAACCGCAGAGCTAAAGTCGACGTCTCGTATTGTAGACACCTGATTCACAAAACCCGCTTTGCAATCCTTATATGGTGGGTGAGGGTCACAAGCACTTCAAGCCACTCCATCTTGGTAGGGGTGTATTATTAGTCAAAATTTCTACATCTCTCTCACTCTCAATATCCCAGCAAGGCTCCCATGAGGTCGCGTCAAGAGGTCACGCCGACACGTTTCCCAAGATTCGGTTTCTCTGTAAATCGCTTGAGATTTCTGGAAGCTAAGGTAGTTCTCTGATTCACGGGTCCCCTTTTAGGTCCGCAGTAGAGTATGGCACCCTTACGAAAAGGACCTGAAAGGGACCCTAATTTAGAGAGCTACCCATATAATTCATCATAATAACAAGGATCCTTCGATGGAGACGTCTTCACAATGAAATCAATGAAAACTTTTTTCTTTCAGGTGATGCCCCCCCTTGCGGGCTGTCATTACGGATGCTTCTCCAGTTTAGGTGTGCCCCAGTATTCCCCGTAAGCCCTATAAATGCTGAACCCATGATCCAAGGCATAAAGCTCTGGTGCATACCTTCACCTCCCAAACCCTACTTGTTTGTAGGGTTCCTATGAATTCGACATTTAGCTTTATAATGAGAACCTACGATAAAGCAGGTTTTGGCAATTTAAGGCAGACTGTAGGACTTCCCGGCAGGCTAGTCCGGAGCCCCCAAACCCAAGATCCTGAACAATAGTCTGTAGCGGGACGTTGAGGGACACAGCCTTCGGCTGCCTCTTCTGGTGGAATCCTAAACCCTAAACCCTAAACCCAGAGTTCAGGGTGTGGGGTCCTGGATTTCGGCTTTATGGCAAAGGCTCGAGGGTTGAACTTGACGGGTTCAGGGGTTAGTGTACCACTGTACCACCGTGAGACTCCGACGATTGCTATGCTTGGCTTTGTTGGACTCATAATTTATCAAACAGCACCTCGCGAGCATTTGCAACCCAATCATATAGCAGCTTTCATAATTAGAATAGGGCTTGGGGGGCATACACTATACTATAAGCTTCATAAGGAACCCCCCAAACCATATTGTTTGTAACTAGAATAGGGCTTGGGGGGCATACTATACTATAATCATAATAAGGAACCCCCAAAACCATATTCTAATTATTCAGGCCCCCACATCAACGAGCGCCAGTGGCTCTCAACCAACCGAAATTCGGGTTCAGAGCTTTCCAGGGTGTAGGGCTTCAGGGACTAAGGTAGGTATATGATGGCTGAAGCGCATGAGAGTGGGGCCGCATGGAATATCATTTGTATGCTAGGAAGTAGCAACAGAGACTAGGAGTCTGTTTCGAAGCATGATACGAACGCCATGTGATAAGAATTGATGCGGCCGCCTTGAGGGAACTGCCTATCGCTTCGATGGGTAGGGTGAGGATCAGGGGGAAAACGAAGGTGTAAGGACAAGGGTGCTAGATTGATGGATCGAGGGACAGATAGATAGATACATGGACCGATGGATAGACCGATCGATAGACAGTCTGATCTTTTGATACAGCGACAGTGGAAGGCCGGACAACTCGTTCATGACGCAGAGCTCTGCCTGCCCAGGACTTGGACGAGGATTTCGCGGCCGGCAACAGACGGGAGAAGCGGCGACAACGCCGGGAGGCGGGCAGAAACACGTCGGAGGTGAGGCACAAATCTCCATAAGCAACGTCAGTGAACTCCGCACGGGCTGTCTTTGTACGGACGAGAGTGGCTCGGGGCAAAGATTGCCGTGGGTCCTTATAAGTCTGGGGGGTTGGGTGTTGAAAGAGTTTTGATGAGGTATGTTGCTTCAGATTCTAGAGTAGGTCCCTTTAAGGTGCTTTTTCAAGCTGCATTGCACGACAGGGTCGGCTTTCGTCCTATAGCAAACTGCTGACTGTGCTTTCTGCCGTGATTACGATCACAAAAGCAGCATTTGGTGTAGCCCTGCTGGTTTTGCCATGTTTTGCCTCTTTTGCTAGAGGATTCGGGTTTGGGTTTCGTGCCGTGTATAGGTTTAGGTTATTCCGCGGTGTGCGGTATGGGGTTCAGGGGTTCTACGCAAGGTGCCGAAGTGCTTCCAACCTGGAACCTGCAAACAGGAATCTCAGGCTTCCCCAAAGGGCCTAGGTTTTATGAGGCGCGGCGGGGGGGGGGGGGGGGGGGGTACTTTCCCAGGAGGGGAACCCTACATCCTACCATGTAGGTCTTTTGCACCCTTTATTCAAGTTCCCTAATATGGCATTAGGTTCTTACAGCTTCAGAGTGTGAAGTCATGCGAAAAGGAGACGCCAAATGCGGTTCACCAAACAGGATGCATATTGATAATGCAGACTTTCTGCAATTACATGCCGGCCATCAGAATCCTGAAAAATAGAGGACGCATCAACATGCATGCTTCAATATCAAGCCTATAGCATGATTATACAGGGACTCAGCCAACCTAACAGTGGTTGAGATTCACATAACTGAGTTTCAGGACCACCCGACCGAAGACACGCAGAAAGATCGCCAAGAAACGACTCTGAAGATTGCGTGACCTTGTTATATGAACCTTTACAAGTCTGAAACACCCTACACACTTTTAGTATAAACCTGACGTGATAAGATAAAAGCCTTCGTATAAGCGCTCCGAACCCTCAATCCTGACACCGATCTTCCTGAAGTCCAAAATCTTATCGGCTCAGTAGGGGTTATGATTCTTGTGTTATAGCATACTATAGCCTTAAATATGCCCAGTGTAGAACCTGTTCAAAGGATGGTGTAGTCTCGGTGTATCAAGAGTTTCGTTTCCTGGGTCTATGATATCAAAGCCCACAAATCCCTCGAGAAGGGGCGGGGGGCGGGGGTGCGAGTTAAGGTTTCTGTTTTGTATGGAATTCCCAGTTAAAGCCCCCATCGACATAGTAGCAACTCGCAAAAACAAGCAGAACCCTACTTGGGTTACGGATAGTAGTTTTGTAGGATAGAATTCAGAAGAGTATATGATTATTAAGTACTTGGACCCTTAGGGGAATACCCCCAACCCTAAACATTAAACTCTGACCACAAAGCTTGAGCTCTCAAAGAGCGCCGGAGGCCAGGAGAAGCCTCGCAGTGACCCCGGGGGCTCGGGAGGCGGGCACACGTGAACAGCTCGAAAAACTTCTGTCTCTAAAGTACTATGTGTGCGTGTATATATATATATATATGTGTTTTCTCTGCTTTAAATTCTATACTATATATTTCACATGTGTAATGTACTATGTATTAGTTCCCACGTCATTCATGGAACACCCTCGCGAATCTGAGCAGCATCGACCTTGTGACTTACGAGGCCATCAGGGAATTATTCAGGATGCACGTTATAGAAACTCCCTAAGGGTCCATGTGCCCAAATAGTATATACTTTGGCCCCAAAGTACCTATATAGGGACTACTTTAAGGCCAAAGTATATACTATTTGGGTACATGGACCCTAAGAAGGACTATTCGGACGAATCCTTGCCTGAGGAGTCGGTCCCTCTCTAAACTCTGCAAGTACGAGAAGCTAGGAACTCGTTGTGATACTATGTGCATGTAAAGAAAGTAACCAATGCCCTGAGCCTCTGTTAGGGTTTAGAACTCAGGCTTTAGAATCTCAAAACCCTAAACCCTAAACCCTAGACCCGAACCCCTAAACCCTAGACCCTAAACCCTAAACCCTAGACCCTAATCTCAAAACCCGATTCAGAGATCGAAATCGTCATCTCCAGGCTCCCGGTATACGACTGACACTTGCTTTGTTCTACGCTTCCTAAATCCTGCGCCCTCAACCCCGAGCCCGCGAATCAATCAGCATGAACCGAAACCTCTGAAGCTTATAGTGCTCTCTTAATATAAAAAAGGGAGCTTCCTCAACAACTTACATAAAATCATTATGGTTGGCCGTAGTCTTTCCCCTCCAGGGAACTTCAAGAAGAGCACTGAGCCCTGAAGGAGGAAGATAGCGATGGCCTACGGCCACGGAAAGGGCGGAAGGGTCGGAGGAGGTACCGGAAAGTGTTGCGGGCTGGGCCTTGAGTAGAGATAGTCATGCTACACAGTACAGGTCTGTATGTAGCAGAAAGCGCCAGAAACCCCCCGAGACTCGCTATTTGGGCCATGTAGTATTGGCTTGAGAGTTGCAGGCTTTAGCCCGTAAAAAGGAGTGAGTTACAGGTTGAGGCCTTTCAGCTGACTACTCGATCGTATTACTTTGACCTCGGTTTTTCTCGATTAGGATCCCAGGGCCACTTGGTGGCTCGAGAGACTTACAAGGAGTATACGCATAGAAGGGACCCAGGTATTGCCTAGCCAACGACACTTAGCAGGTTAGACTTGGCTCATAAGTGCGGTTCTACTTGGCCAAAACGTACTCAGAACTACAAACACTGGCTTAAGGTTCTGTTACTTGCCATGTGCGCCTGTGTATGACATTTGGTTGTTGGCTGCCTTACTCTTAGAACCAGCCAAGCTCCACTTTCAATCACCCGGCATCCCCAACCAGCAGGAGTTCTGGCTTGGGTTGTAAAGTGTTGGGATTTGGGTTAGGGTTTAGGGTTGAGGGTTTAGGGTTTAGGGTTCGGGTTTGGGTTTAAGGCTTCAGGGTTTGGTTTTATATCTCCACTGTTACGTGGATTTGCGGGTGCCCCTTCGGTTGCCTACAGGAAACAGAGCACCTTAGGTCCGAGCTAGTATCCGGTAGGATACCCGGTATCCTTGTCAGAGAAGTGTAGGGACATAGCTGCATAGCTTCAGGGAGGCCCCAATGAATCCTGCAAGCCCCAACCCTCAACCCCTCAAGTCCTGACATCTTCAGGCCCTATAGCCGTCTAATCCCAAGATCCTGAATCTAGAACCCTCAGCCATACCCCAAATATTGGACCTTAAACCCTTATATAACCCTAGGTCCTAAACCCTATCATGAAGCCCTAAAGCCCTAAACCCTTAAACCCTAAACCCTCCACCCTAAACCCTAAACCCCATACCCTAAACCTAAACTAGCCCTAAAGCCCTAAACCCTGAACCCTCAACCCTAAACCCCCTAAGTCATGCCCGGTTCTGTCGTTCTGTCGCAGGTCGGAGGACCGTCAAGTGCCCGAGGCGCCTCAGGCCAAGCTGAGGGTGCTTAGGCTTAGGGTTTAGGGTTTAGGGTTTAGGCTTGCTAAAATCCCAAAGACTCCAATACCCCTTAGTTAAGGAATATACCTTAAATCAGATTAGGGATCCTACCATAATTTCAAGTATGTTCCTTAATTGAGGGGTATTGGAGTCTCTGGGATCTACCCAGGGGCTCCAAAGTAGTTCCTTTTTGGGTGTGTCCCTTTTTTGGTTAGGGACTCAAATATACTACCCAAACAGGAACTACTTTGGAGCCCCTGGGTAATGTTTAGTTTTTGTTTTAGTGTTTTCGAGGTCCAGGTTTGGGATTCAAGTTTGTGGTGCATGGTGTAGGGTTTCAGGTTTCACAAAGGATCGTCGGAAGTTTGATGAGGTAGATGGGATGATCCCAAAGAGGATTCCGAAAACAAGGATCCTTATTCGCACCTATCTTCATCGCACATGTTGACGTCCGCGACGGTGAGGGGCTTGCTAGTTTGAGCTAATTGTATCAGTTGTTCTTGTCAGCTCCGGTGTGATTGTTTTAGTGGCGGGGGGGAAGGTTCTATACCCATTGATTCCGCGAAGCAACAAACGACTGAACAGCTAAGTTTGCGAGCCTCCCAAACCCTAATTAAATCCCAGACCCTGAACCCTAAACTTAAACTCTGAACCCTAAGCCCCTAAACCCTACGCCCTCAACCCGAAGCCCCAAAACTCTAACCCTGAACCCTAAACCCCGAACCCTAAACTTAAACCTTGAGCCCCAAGCCCCAAAACCCTAAACCCTAAATCGTAAAACCCTAAACCCTGAACCGTAAACCCCGAACCCTAAACTTAAATCCCAAAGCCCCAAACCCCAAAACCCTAAACCCCAAAACCCCAAGCTCTAAAACCCCAAACCCTGAACCCTAAACTTAAACCCTAAGCCCCAAACCCAAAACCCAAAACCCTAAAACCCCAAACCCTGAACACTAGACCCTAAACTTAAAACCCTAAGCCCCAACTCCTCTCGGAGCCTCGGAGGCGCCAGTGGAGGATGCGCCAAGACGCGCCAAGCGCGCCGCGAAGCGGGCGGCGAAGGCGGCCGCGGCCAAGGACACACGTGGAGCAGAGGGTGCATATTCTAGGGTGTAGGGGTTATTTAGGGTTTGGGCTTTAGGGTTGGTGTCTTAGGGGTTGGAGTCATTAGGATTTAGGGCTTAGGGTTTGGGCTTTAGGCTTGGGGTTTGGGGTTTCCGGTTTTGGGTTTAGGGTTTGCGGTTGAGGGTTTGGAGTATATAATTAGGGTTTAGGGCTTAGGGTATTGGGTAGGCGCCTTGATCGATAGAATAGGCTTTGGAGGTATCTTACACTGTTTGAGTATCACAAGAAACCTGAGGACTAACATGGCTGTTTACTCATGCATCTATATAGAAGTAGTACTTACCTATAGTCTCCATTGTAGTTCTTTTTTTGGTTTAGCCAAATATATGTTAACGAGTTTATAAGGTATCCCCAAAAAGGAACTACAATGGAGACTATAGGTAGTTCTATACATTTGAGAGGGTCCCTTTTTAATTTCGGATCGCCGGCACCAGGCGACCCTTCGTTAGAGAACTCACATGATTGGCTTCAGATGCTTAGGGGGGGGTCCAGTGGGTCCGCAGGGTTTGGGGTTGGGGGCCGAGAGCTGTTAGGGTTTAGTGGTTAAGGTTTATAGGGTTTAGGGGTTTAGGGGTTTGGGGTGTAGGGTTTAGGGGTTTGGGGTTTAGGTGTTAGGGTGTTAGGTTTATCAAAAGAGAGGATTTAGGTGAGCCGGGATCAAGAGTTTGGCTGGCGTTTGGGGCTTGAAGCGTTTACAGATCCCCTGTGCCTCTTCTACCGGTCCGCATACGGATAATGACCTCTGGCATAGGGTCAAAGGATTTGTTCAGTGGGTTTTTTGGGTAGGCTAGGGGACTAATGCTCAAGGCTTTAGGTGTTCACGCAGAGAGTGCTCTTGAAATCACCTAGGAGTGTGAAGAATTACGAGTATCCCCTTGCAGTCCCTCTGCATACTATATATATATATATATATAGACACGCACACACACATGCACCCAAAAAAACCTTTTACAAATCTTAAGCCCCCTGAATTCGCTTGGTGCTCAAACCCCACCCATCAAAGCTCCATGCATCGCTTTCGGACCATTTGGGCTGGTGGTTTTCGAGTTGTCGCTTGACGGGACTCCTGTGGGTTTAGGGGTTTAGTTTAGGGTTGAGGGTTTAGGGGTTTAGGGTTTAAGGGTTGAGGGATTTTGGGGTTTAGGGTTTATCCTGCTTTTGCTTTCTATCTTTCCCGAGTGCCTTTTCCCGGTTACTCTGCAATTTAAACAGTAAGCTCACAAAACCTAAACCCGACCCGCATTAATTAATTACGAGGTCACCTTGAACTTCCGACAAATCGCACACTGCAACACACGAGAGAGTGCAGGTGCGCCGCCATGGGACGGGTGCTTAACTCCAAAGTGGTAGTGGCATGGACTCCCTGGGACAGACGCTACGACCCCTAAATCACGAATCTGGGATCCCCAGCGCAAATCTTGCACCTTACAAGCCTTATTGAACCCCTAAACCTAAACCTAAACCTAAACCTAAACCTAAACCCTAAACCCTAAACCCTAATCTTAAGCCTTATAAACCTTATTGAACCCCGAAACCCTAAACCCTAAACCGGAGCTGTTCTTCAAGAACTCAAAAAAAAACCGAACCCCAAGAGTCTCACGACTGACGCCCGAAGCCTCTGACTGCAAGGACAGCCACGACTCTGATGAGGTCCGCTACAGCGATTAGGTCTAGGGTTTAGGGTTTAATATAGGGGCCTTCATATTTCACCTATACAATTTTGTTGGGGGGTTTTCTGATTATCGTTATAGTACAATATACCCCCAAACCCTATTCTGATTATTAAGGCCCGTACATTAGGTTACCGAGGTTTGTATATGGGAGATACCCAGCGTAGCCACCGAGATTACACTCTTCCAGCACCCTCATCAGTTTCCCGCTTTTGTGTTCTTTCATAAGGGCGTGCAATTTGGAGTCCCGCATTCCAGGTCTTCAGGAAGCGACCACGAGATGGCCCGCGACTTCTATAACCAAGGCAACACCCAAGACCTAAAACACTTAGGAACAACGAAAAACGCCTAAACCCGAAACGCCAAAAGCCGTCGTCTCTTTACAAACTGTAGCAGCCGGGTATGACCTGAAACCTTTTCGGGAGGATTTACTATACCAGAATTAGAAGTTACAAGGCTAACCTTTGTTGGGCCAGAATGCTCAGCCCCGAAGAAACCCGGACCGTCACACCCTGAACTGTAAGACATGACGGCTCAGAAGGCGCGACCGCCCCGCCATCGATCTGGTCGACGGTGTGTGTCCGGATTCCCAAGCAGTTTGGTCTGAGGGCGTAGGGAGTTTTAGGGGTTCCTTTCACGGTATAATCAGGGCTTTGTAAGGACTCTTCTGCGGTTCTGTAAGGGTTTAGGTTTCGGTGGGTTGTCGATTTTAGGGTTCTACATATAAGGCGCTGGGCTTCGAAACGCGCAACTTTATAGGTTTCTATGGTCGGGGTTTTGTCGGGTTTGCGCTGGGACAAGGGAACTCCAAAACCGATTCGGATTGTAGTACAAAACTCGGGTCTCATTCCAATTACAGAATATAGAGCTCTTAAAACTGCGTGTTTGGGTTGTGTACAGGGTCACTTCAATCTGGAAGTCACGCTGCGGCTTCAAGGTCCGGGGGTTTGAAGTTTAGGCTGGAGATGATGCATGCGGAAGTGTTCCGGTGCGTTTGTCATCGCCCCGACATCCTAAAGTCTGTACTCCCGAAACCCTAAACCATACGTAAATCCTATAAGCCCTAAACCACCCTATCTCCTTGGCAGGCTCCGGAATTGTCTAGGACCCTTGGGTCTCTGTGGAGCCCCTGCAGCTCCGTCTACGTCGCAAATGTAACGGGTTTACGGTGCAGTGGGGTTTAGGGGACAGTGTACATTCTGGCCTTTTGGATTCCAGGTATTCCTAACCTTATACCCTAGCTTTGGGACGGCAGAACTGAACAAGGGGTCTGTCCTTCACTCGGCAGTCGCGTTGGTCCAAGACGTACAGCGGCAGAACAAACACTGCACCCGTTACATCGTTGCTCAATCGTAATCCCTCCTAAACCGGCAATGCCGAAGGCCTTGACTCTAAGTCTAAAGCCTTGAGTGCTAATGCACTCCCTAGACGCAAGCATTCCTCAGCCCGAAGCCTCAACCCCTAAACCTCTGAGGTCTCCTCCATAAACCGTGAGAGTTTGAGTTTGATGCCGAGGTCGGAGCCAGCTAGCGATGACGATTTGCGGCCTGCACGGATGCCCAGCATTGGGGGATGCAGGGATTGGGGTTTGGGATTCACATCTTTTGGGATGGGTGTTTGCATTGGCTTTGTGAGGTTCACTTCTGGCACCTATTGTAATATAGAGAGGGGGCTTTATGCGTTTTATGCGTTTTGTAGATGCTCATAGGGCACTAAACGGGTATACGAAGTCTATAAGCTTTAGCAGGATGTCAGCAAGGTTTAGATTTCAACCTGTCTGATTTTGGGTTGGTGGGTTGTGGTGTCTAGGGCCTAGCGCTTTCAGCTGTTCTTGGGTGTAGAGGGTGGAGCGGTTTCGGGTCTGGGACCAGCTAGGGCAGCTGGGTTGCTTCAGCCAAAACGCCGAGAACTTTAGCAGGGGCCTTTTACTTGGGTATCCACCAGCCTAGTTTGTTTAATACTCTAAGGGTTTGGGGTATATATGTATATATGAGTATAATATATATATATATATATATATGTTCATGGGATCGCAACTTACGAATATGCAGGGTTTGGGGTACAGGTAGGCATCGCCCCCCTCTACAGCGCCCCATAAAGATGGGCTTTTCCATGACCCGGCCCAAGGCATCTCCTACAAACGGGGACCTGAAGAAATAGAAGTTTAGGGTTTAGGGTTTAGGGTTTGTGGTTTAGGGTTTAGGGTTTAAGGTTTAGGGTAAACCCTAAACGCTAAATAGAAACTAAACTCCCTAAACCCTAAACTCTAACATCCGGAGGGCTCCCTGATTGAATTAAAAAACGCATGCATTAAAAAAGACAGGCTTCCGCCCTAAACTCCACCATGACATGAAGGAACTGAACATATTATTGGGTGAACAAGTTATTTTTTCCCCAATAATATGTTCAATGACATGAAGGAATCGAAGTCAAAACCCTATGAAAGGTCTCATAGTGTCGGGTCTAGTCCTGAACCATGGGTTTGGGGGACCCAAAGACTCCAATAACCCTTAATTAAGGAATATACCTTAAATCATATTAGGGACCCTACCATAATTTAAGGTATATTCCTTAATTAAGGAATATACCTTAAACCATATTAGGGATCCTACCATAATTTAAGGTATATTCCTTAATTAAGGAATATACCTTAAACCATATTAGGGATCCTACCATAATTT
>CAJNDV010009413.1:14815-27790 GCA_905221635.1 Symbiodinium sp. CCMP2456
ACCCTTAAACCTAAACCCTAAAACCTTAACCCCTAAACCCCTAAACCCTAAACCCTAAAACCTTAACCCCTAAACCCTAAACCCTAAACCCTAAACCCCTAAACCCTAAGGGTTTCGGGCTTGGGGCGTTCAGGCTAGGGCATCTGGGGGATGTAGGGACTTCAGGCTGAGGACTGATGGGGGATTGAGGGTTGGGTTTAGGGTTTAGGGTTTAGGGTTTAGGGTTTAGGGTTTAGGGTTTAGGGTTTAGGGTTTAGGGTTTAGGGTTTAGGGATTGGCAAGGTCGCATCTTGAGTCGTTAGTAGGAGCACACCACACTCCAAACAGTACTGATGATGAGCAACATAGTTGTTATTCTAGTCTGACCTTGCAAACAGGTAATGGTAATATAGGGGTTTTAATTAGTAATTACAATTGGGTTTTGCGGCCCGTTGTACTATAAGTATAGTAAGGAACCCCCAAAATAATATTGGTAATTATTGGGGCCCCTACAGTATGCTCCTGCCGTTGTTTTAAGAAGGTCGATCCACAGAGGACCCAACCCCCAATAATGGACGAAACACCCCACACCCAAAGTGGAAAAGCCCAAAACCTGAAACCCTTACAGCCAAAGCCCCCAAAAAGAGACCCTAAAGCCGAGATTCCCTCAGAAGACTAAAGTGACTAAAGAACACTTCTGGAGCCCCGCATCGAGGGTGAGGGTAACCAGGATGTGATTGCCTCCGGTCGAAGATGTTTGAGACTTTTTGGGTGCTCACTTGGGCCCCCATCTTCCCGCCAGCCGAAACGGTCGAATCTCATTGCGCTGGCCATCTCGGACCGTGCCTAGGTTGGCTTTGCATGCGACAGGTCCGTGGCCGACGACGTCCCATGCGGAGCTGCAGACGTCCAGACTTCTAGGCCATCTGGCGACATACAGGATGACGGGGGCTTCCGGGGAGAGCCGCCGATGTCAGGCTCTTCACGACACCCAGTCTTCCGTAGGCAACCACCATGTCGGCTAGGATAGCGTTCACCCGACGGCATGCTGAGCACAACCGAGGGTGAAGTACATGATGGCTCTACTACGTCCCTTTGGCGGAGACCCGCCTGCCAATCAGAACTGGATAAAGCCTGATCGAGCCCTGTAAGATCCCTACATGGGGTATAACCATTCCTCAAATCCCGCACTAGTTCCTGGTTTTAACCGTATATCCTTGATCACACGGACACCCGTTCTATAGAGCTTTTGCATTGCCAAGTCTTAACAGACAAAGTTAATAGTACTAGGTTGGAGGGGCACTAGTGCGGCGTATAAACCTTACATAACCTCAACCCGAATTAAACCTTGATGGAACCCTTCAAGGAGCCAGGAAAAAAGCTTTAAATCCAGAAGCCCTAGTCGCTACATAAATCACTGTAAAACACCTCTTTAGCCCTAAACACGAAACCGAGGTGCTTCATCTCAGCACAGATCTCTTCGTAGGTGGTCTCCTGCACAGAGCCAGAGTGAGCCAAGGTATGTTCCCACATTGAAACGGGCCAAAATCGAGGTCTGCATACCTAAACTAAGGTTTTTTGGGTCTGCCACAGTACTGTCATTTTTCCGGCCCTTAAACCCGAACCGGTTGAGGCTCTCTGCTATCTTGGAACCGCTTCAAAGCACCTTCTCCAGCTCCACGGTGAGATCCACCACGGAGACGTCGATCGTCGGCACGCGCAGGGCCATGCCGGTCAGCTTGCCCTGTGAAATGTTGGGCTTAGGGTGTTTAGGGTTTAGGGTTTAGGGTTTAGGGTTGAGGGTTTAGGGTTTAGGGTTTGGGGTTTAGGGTGTATAGGGTTTAGGGTTGAATGTCGGGGCCTTTGTAATTAGAAAAACGATTTGGGGTATTTTATAGTATACTCATAATACGGAACCCGCAAAATCGTACATTAGGTAATTATTTATTTAGGCCCCTACGCCCTACATTAAAGGGTGTCCAAACCCTAAAGCACCGGACGCTAGAGAACCTACCCGTTTACGGACTTCTGTGAGGAAATCATAACAAGGAACCCGAAATACCCGAAAAAAGGTAGGCAACTTCGGCTTACGATTCTGATGTCCTTGCATAATTATCTATCATCCCTTTAGACCCTAAACCGTAAACCCCAAAGAGCGTTTTTTTTTTTGGGGGGGGGGGTATCAGAGGCCTATGCTAAACCTGAAGTGGTTTTGAGGTCCCTGATCCCTGGCCATACCCGTTAACCTACAGCCCTTCGAAACTATTACCGCCCCTAACCCTAAACCCTAAACCCTAAACCCTAAACCCAAAACCCAAAACCCAAAACCCAAAACCCTAAACCCTAAACCTTGAAAGGAGCCCTTGAAGGATCCTCCTTCAGGAACCTGAAAGAAGTAATATAGGGGCCTTAATGATTAGAATAGGGTTTTGGGGCCCTTTATAGTATATCTATAATAAGGAATCCCCGAATTAGAATATTAGGTTTGGGCGCCCTTTGTAGTATATCTATAATAAGGAACCCCCCAAAATGATATAGGTAATTATTTAGGCACCGGCATTACTAGACGAGCCTTGACGTCCGGGATGACCTTGGCCACGGCCTTGGCTGCGCCCGTGGAAGAAGGGATGATGTTGCCTGCGCAGATGAGGAGGCACTCGTTGGGGCTTTGTTGGGGTAAGGGCTCCTATCAAGGATCTGTCTATTATATAAGGGTTTTTGTAAAAGGGCTTTAGGGTTTAGGGCTTAGGGTGGTTGATGGGGGTACGCTGAGGGTTTTTTGATTGAGGTTTGGGCTTTAGGAGTGTGTTGATGTTTTCCTGACGGCCGGGTTCAGGGCCTAGGATTTAGGATTTAGGGGTTTTGGTTTAGGGGATTACCTCTGACTTCCAGTTCCTTCCAGCTTTAGGGTCAGACATTATACCAACATAGGTTCGGGAGGACAGTCTTAGAGGCCTTTACTCAACAGTTCAGGATAGAAACGTTTTGGGCTTAGGGTTTCAGTTCCCTAATTAACGACTAATTAATGTCTGAAATGGCTATACTTGTAGACCCGAGACCCTAAAACTCACAAAGCTGCTTTAGATCCGTTATGAAACCCTTTTTAGACCCCTTCGAAGGAACCCTAAACCGGATTTTGAAGTTTCTTGGATGTCCAAGTTGCCTGGGCCGGCACGGCCACCTCGCCAGTCCTTTTTGCAGAGTGAAGCCGCTCAGGGCATGTAGCGGCTTCTTTTCGTAAGATTTCTCTCTCTCTCTCTACGTATATACAAACACATGTATTTGTATATACCACATATAGAGGTCACTACAGCTATATATAAATATACATACATACATACATACTATATATATATATATGTATATATTACATACACATATGTCTATAGATCTGTATATGTATATTTAAATATGTATATACACACACTAAGTTGTACAAATGTAGTATTCTCTGTATGCATATACACATGCATTCTACACGGCGACATGTATTCTACACGCCGGAACTGATACTTCAAAAACTACAAATCGAACCGTAAGGCCTCTAGCGCTAAACTCTCCGCAACGACACACTGCAACATGGCTTAAGGCTTGGAGGTTACGGCTTTTTCTTTGATTGCGGAACTGAGCTTGTAGGACTTTACAAAACGAACCCTATTACAAATGATCAGAGCGCCTTAAACCCTAAACCCTAAACCCTAAACCCTAAACCGTGGCACCCTAAACCCTAAACCCTTACAAGGGAGCCATCTTCTGATTGTTCGGGGCCCCTATATACGCCTCCTGGGGCCCTTGGGCCCTAAACCCTAAACCTTAACCCTAAACCCTAAACCCTAAACCCTAAACCCTAAGCCTTAAACCGCATACCCTAAACCCTAAACCCTAAACCCTAAACCCTAAACCCTAAACCTTAAACCGCATACCCTAAACCCTAAACCTTAAACCGCATACCCTAAACCCTAAACCCCAAACCTTGGCCGGTCCTTCTTGGAGGTGCCGTCCACGGTGGGCTGCGAGGCCGTCATGGCGTGGCAGGTGGTCATCAGACCACGCTTGATGCCGAACCTCAAAGAGTACTTGGGAATTAGGACTATACTGAACTTACTAGCAAAAATTAAAATTCTAGCTGCTTCTTAGGGTTTATAGTAGCCAAAGATTAAAAATTATTTCTAAGTACCCCCAAGAGGAGGTTAGGGGTGAATGTAGGGGCCTTAATAATTAGAATAGGGGCTGGAAGGCGACGTCAGAGTCCAGGGGCCTGAACTTAGGGGTTCCTGCGAGGCTTGGGTTTAGGGTTTAGGGTTTAGGGTTTAGGGTTTAGGGTTTAGGGTTTAGGGTTTAGGGTTTAGGGTTTAGGGTTTAGGGTAAACCCCAAAAAGGTTGGAAACCGGATTAAGGACAAATCGTGCTGTGCTGGGGTTCCCTATACATTACTCTTAAGGATTGAGGCTACTGGGTTTCCAACTTTTTGGGCTTCTAGTGCAGGAGATTAGGGGTGAATGTAGGGGCGTTAATAAGTAGAATAGGGTTTTGGGGGGTTCCTTATTACATAATTGTAGCACCCCAAACCCTATTCTAATTCTTAAGGCCCCTATACTAGAGGGTTCAGGGTTTCAGGATGTTACAGGGTTTGGACCAGTGCAGCGTTTAAAGATGCCTTTTTGGGTTTTTTGGGGGGTGCATAGGGTCACTTCCTAATTTCGGCTCTAGGGTGTAGAGGGTTTGGGGTGTGGGATTTGAGAAAACTGTATTGCTTAAAAGATGGTTTAAGTGCCATAATAATTAGAAGAGGGCTCTGATGACGGTTCCTAAAGGAGTTACGACTTCGGGGGTTGAGGGAGTGGGGGCCGGGTTTAGCGTTTCATTATGGGATTGACGGCTGCCTTCTCAAGGATCAAGCCGGTATACTGAATTTGTCAGAATATTAGGGGCCCCACCCAATAGAGACATATCCTGAAACCTGCCCCGGCCCGACACTCTAACTAGGCCTGTTTCCTACTATTTGGCTTTAGGAAGGGAGAGCCCGACAGAAAAAGGGCAAAAGAATACTACAGGATAAACATTATTTAGAGCCCAAGCCAGCCCTAAACCCTAAACCCTGAACCCTAAACCCTGAACCCTAAACCCTAAACCCTAAACCCTAAACCCCCAGCCAAAGCTTAGGTTTCGTTTTTTTCCGCCCGGATGCTTCTCATGCAGCACTCGGACCGCGGGCGCGAGGCCGTTGGTGGTGCAGCTGGCGCAGGAGACGCACTCCATGGAGGGGTCGTAGGTGTCCTGCACGTAGGGTTTAGGGTTTAGGGTTTAGGGTTGGGGTTTAGGTTTAGGGTTTAGGGTTTAGGGTTTAGGGTTTAGGGTTTAGGGTGTCTGTGAGGGTTCTAGAAGGACCCCAATATGGGCCCACTCGGGTTCTATAAGTATAGGGCTGAGTAGGGGTCTACAGGGTTGAGGGTAACCAAGGTGCCAAGCGGAGAACAGGTAATGCCCCTTGTTTTGTCGTGTCTTTTTGTGTTTCCTCTCCTCGGAAACGCAAGACAAACAAACCCTAAACTAAACCCACAGCCGGTTTAAAAGTCCTCATTCACGCCCATGACGACGGTGTGAGAGTCATCCTGCCGCCAGACCAACAAAGCGTGATCGAGTTCAAAACCGAGCCCAAACCCGCAGCCGGGCAATATACCTTTCGAAGCCCCCCAATGAAACCCGACAGAAGCGCAGGTATGGTCCTATTATGTCCTAATTACACCGGGAGCATCCAGGAATATGTTAACACACCTTCAGACCCCTATCAAATCCCGACAGGGGACTCTGAAACAGCCCCAAACCCGAAACCCTAAGCCTGAAACCCTACCTGTAGCCGAAAAGACCTACCTTTCAGGGTTCCTTAGTATGGTCTCTATATATGCCCTAAACCCTGAACCCTAAACCCTATGCTTTCTTAAAGAAGGCTCTATATATAAAAATATATACCCTAAACCCTAAACCCCATGGTCCCATGGTTCCTTAAAAAAGGCTCTCTCTCTCTCTCTCTCTATCTATATATATATATATATATAATATACACCCTAAGCCCTACGGTTCCTTAAACAAGGTAGAGTCTTTTCGGCCACAGGTACACCCTACCTTGGCAGGGGCCGAGAAGATCACCTTCTTGGCACCAGCCTTCAGGTGCGGCTGCACCTGGAAGAATTGGATTTAATGCTTATGGGGTTTATAGGGTTTTTAGGGGGTTTATAGGGTTTAGGGCTTGTAGGGGTTTATAGGGCTTAGGGTTTAGAGGGTTTATAGGGTTTAGGGTTTAGGGCTTATAGGGTTTAGGGTGTAGAGGGTTTGGGCTTTAGGAAGAGTTGGGTCGTTGATAAGGAATTTGCAGGTTGCTTTCCTTTGGGGCTCAGGCCTTAGAGTCTTTCGAGGTTCTTGATGCTCTTTGATGCCTCACGCTAGAGCCCGTGCCACAAAAAAAACGTGCAAAACCACCGGAATCCCATAGAATATCAAAATGAATCTAGAGTCTAGGCATTACCTGATCCTGTAGGCAGGGATTGTATTTCTGCTGACCTCGGCACAGGATCATTTCAGCAAAGGCTTCGAGTGCGAGTGCACGAGTCGATATGAATATGCCGCTGTTTTGGGCGTGAGAGACAAAAGCCTTTTACGGGTTGAGGATCGAGTGCAGGGGCATGCCGGCATGCCGGATAAATGCGCAGGACCGAATCATTAGCGCAACATCCCGGTGTCATCCCCATGCAATCTAATGTACGGCAAATCCTGCTCTAATCATTCATTAAACGGTCCTAAACCCCACACCCTAAACCTTTGAAGCCTTACCCACAAAGGCCAAACAAAGCCGTTACAGAGACAGCTGTAAGAGACCTAGCTAGTTAACAAAACAAGCCTCTATTGAGGTCTCAAACACTCCAGAAACAAGAAAAAAGAGAGAATGAACACCCAACAAAAACGAGTCTCCGGATGTTCCTCTAAAAGGCTTAACCCTCTAAGCCCTAAACCGTAAACGCTATAAACCCTATAAGCCCTCAACCTTAACCCTCTAGAGTTCAGGCTTTTGGGGCGTCTAGCCCGATTTGCCTTCTCGGTGGTCAGGAACACGCCGGTGGACTCGCAAACGTAGTCGGCGCCATGCCTCCGCGCTTGCAAAAGATTTCAGATCACCCTAAAACCCTTTGAACTACCAGAACATACTTTTTCCTAGAGTCCCCATAAATTCTGTATGAGGGTTCATAACACTACAATAAGAACCTACACAATAGGAGGCTGTCGTAGTTTAAGGTACACGCGAACACCGACTCACCTCTTTGATCCACGGCTTACGATGTGGGGTCTACAGTGCCCTAAACCCCAAACCCCCAAACCTGTTGAGCTTCGGCCCTAAAACCTAAACCCTACACCCCAAACCTTGTGAGTTTCCTCCAAACACTAAACCCAAAGCTTTTTGAGTTTCGGCCCCAAACCCCGAACCTCAAACCTTTTGAGCTTCCGCCCTAAACCCTAAACCCTAAACCCTAAACCCTAAACCCTAAACCCTAAACCAAGGTTGAGGGACTTCCGGGTTTCCCCCACTGTTTGCTTGGGGCGTAGGGTTTAGGGTTTCAGGGCTGGGGCTTTCTGGCTTTGAGGTTTCTGCGGCGTTGGGGCTTGGCTTTTTCGGGTTTAGGGTTTTAGGGTTTAGGGTTTAGGGTTTAGGGTTTAGGGTTTAGGGTTTTTAGGGTTTAGGGTTTGAGGGTCTAGGCCTGACGGTTTGAGGATCTATTTGGTTAAATCTCTTGACTTCAGCATCAAAGGTCCTGCTGCATTAGTCAGAAACCTTTTCGACGACCCAGGCGCCATGAAAATGAAAGCACCCACACTTTCAAGAACTCTCGAGTCTTGAGTTTAGAAAGAGAATAAGTCCGTATTGAAAGCCCAGAGTTGAAGTAGGTTCTGCAGCCTACACCGTGCAACCGTTACAACCCAACACCTGAACCTGCCGAAACACCACTAAGCTGAACATCAACGCCCCGAAACCTCAGACCCCACAATGTCAATAATTTAGGGTTTAGGGTTTAGATTTAGGGTAGGGGTTGGAATCATTGCTTATAAATGCCGTGATAGGCGCCGCAAAACAAATAGCTGTATATTTAATGCGCCCCAGCAGCCCGAATTCTTTTGTAAACCCGAAAGTCAAACCCTGCAAATCACATCTATATTTTGGAATCATTCCTGAAGCTTAACAAATCACACAGAAACAAAGCAACGTGCAGCCCTGGTATACCTTGAAACCCGAACTCTTTCAGAAATCTTCAGCCCTATACACCATACAAGAACAAAACTAACAAAATACAAATATAAACTTGCAACCCCGCAATAAACCCCCCTGTATGCAACCTAAGGAATCCGAACCCTGTGTAGAACATAAACCCTACAATCGTCTTATCCGTCTAGCCAAAGGTCTCACCGAAGGGAATCTCCGCGGGATCTCGGGTGTGAGAAAGTGCCACCTTGAGGGAGTTGTCTCAAGGCCGGTCGAAGGTTTAGGGGTTTAGGAATTCAGGATTTAAGGAATTGCTGATCTAAACTTTTAGAATCTCAAGGATTCAAGGTATAGGGGTTTCGCGGTTTAGGGATTCATACATGTTCCAAAAAGTTTTCCACTAGTGTAAAAACGGGTCAGAATGCTGGCTTTCAGTGTCTAGGTGCGGCTTCCAGGCTTTCCTGAACCCCAACCAAATAACCTGTATCACTTGTAGGGCTCCTTATTCTGATTTCATCACATGAGTCCTTGAAAAGGTATCTCGGGGTTCTGGTCTAAGTTGTGAAGATCTGGGTTCGGGGGTCCAGGCTTGGGGCTTTGGGTTTGGGGTTTAAGGTTCAGGGTTAAGTTGTACAGTTTGGCTTGAAGTTTGTAGGGCTCAGGGCGTGCCTAAGATTTTATCAGTTCGAGGGTTGTGGGGTTTTTATGTCTGGAGGTGTTAGAATTCCATAAGGGTTCGAAAAAGCCTTGAAAGGGTTCTAGAAAGGATGTTTCGGGGTTTAAGGCTTAGGAACTTAAGGCTTTAAGGATTTGGTTCTCGGGCTTTCAAGCCAGAACAAAACGGTCTGACAGAGCGTTTGTCAGGTTTGCTTTAGGGTTGGGTAGTTCTACATAAAGCTAGATGATGTTTATGTAATTCAGTTTGTGATGATGTGTTCGTTTTCATGCGGCCCGTTGGGTCCTTGCCTGAGCGTTTTAGAAGAGAGCATTTCTGGATTTCAGTAGTTTAGGTCTTGAGGCATGAGGGTTTTGCACATCTTTCGAATACGCGAATCAGAACACCAAGGAATAAAATCAAACACGTGTTTATTTGTTTTGTTTCGGGTGTATGGCTTTGTCGGGGTCTTCTGTCGAACAATAAAGAACGAAAGATTCAGCGCAAACACCTTCGGCCCAAAGCCTTAAGCCTTTCAAGTATAGGGCTTCAGAACCGTGAACCCTCAACCCTAACTTGTTGACTTCGGTTGAAGGTCTTACTTTCGGGCATTGAGCTTTTGGGAAAACTAAAATAAATCTCGGCATAGAGTATAACGAGCAAGAGATATTACATGTCAAAGAATTAGCCCAAAACTGTTGGATCCCGTCTGTGCGGTGCCTTCGTGCCGTCGATAACCAGGGAGTCGCCATCGACTTCCACAGTTCCATCGTATTTGCCATGGATGGTGTCGTACCTGGTTCATCATATTGCAAATGGCACCAACCTGGCAGACCAGCAACGCAGCGAAGCACGCGCGATGCCGGTAAGGGTTAAGGCCCAAGAATTTCTGCAAAGGGGGCAACAGCCCCGCGCGTGCAGTGTGCAACAGCAAGCCTACGGCTAAAATTGCCTAGAAAAATAAATCGGAGAACCCCAAGAAAATCCTAACAAACCCTAAGGAAGCCAGGAGCGGCTCAACCGACGCGTCGTTTCATGCAGCCTTGGACACATGGCCCGGCGCAAAAGAAGGGAATGACTAAATCAAACCCTGAGCAGACGAGAGCTTGCAGTCACCAGCCAGGCAGAACACCGGGGAGGGGACTAAACCGAACCCTAGGGGGAAGGAGAGTGAGGCAGGGTTCAAGCAAAAAGGGCCTAAACCGAAAGAAGAGCCACGGCCCTAGCTTACTCAGGAGCACAGAGAGCCGTAATGGCGATTGCCAGTTTGCATGTAGCGATGAGCCTGCTGACTCTCTGCTGAGGATTGCAACCAGAGGTGGTTGTCACCCAAGCGCTCTTTGAAGTGATTCTAGGCTGCGCCCTCCACCAGCTGTTAGGGATTTGGTGGGCTTTCTCAAGCCTTGACCTGATAGCGCTCAGCTCAGGACAATCAGCGAAGTAATGTCTAGCCGAGGCGTAAGGGGCCTGACAGAAGGAACAGTTGGTATCGGCACCCTTGAAGCGTCGGGTGCGGGAACGCACAGCACCACAGCGGTAGATGGCAAGCTTGTTGGCCTCCAAGAAAGAAAGCGAAGTAAGAAAGCGCTTGAAGCGGGGACTGCTGGCAGCTTCCAGATCAATCAGCTCGATACCTTGGCGGTCGAGACGCGTAGCAGGGACAGCCGCAAGGGCAAGCCTGCGAGCACGCATGCGCAACAGGTGCAGGACCCGATCGCCATGAACCTGAACGGGCTGGTTGAACCTTTCGGCAGGGACCGGGGTAGGAGGAAAGTCGGGTTGCAGAGACTGCACGGTGACAGCTTGGTGGTTGAAGCCGACGATGCGGAGATGTAAGGCCTGCGCATGAGCCTCCAGCAGGGCATGAACGTGAGGGCTGGCATCAGGAAGGACTCGGCTGGCGAAGGCAAGGCCCCGAAGCGCAACCCCTAAAACTGGATGCAAGTCGACATTCAGAGCGTAGAAACGGCCAGCGCACCACCAAGTGGCTTTAGCAGCGCAAACAGCTTTGAAAAGGGGCCTGACAAGAGAAGGATCCCCGGGCTTCATGAGGGGCGAGCCCCAATCCATCAGAGGCCTGAGGAAAGAGGTAGCGAGCCGGACTCGGGCGTGAAAACCGCCAGGGCACTCACTTAAAAGCCGTATAGCAACCTTAAGTTTATCGGGGTCCCGACCTTCTATGAGATGGCCAGGCTTTCCCGGATGGTGTCTCAAACCAAGATGTTCCATGGGTCTAGGGTCGGCATTACGGTTACTATTCCTATCGCCAGAAACCCAGATCTGCGTCTTAGAAGGGTTAATTTCAAAACCCAAGGCCCTGTCGAAGCGGCGGGTAGTGTTAAGAGCAAGGTGCAACAGTTGCTTGTTGCCTTGACGTATGACGGCGATCGTCCGATCGTCCATAAAGGCCCATGTGGAAAGGTCCGGGTCAAGGGCCTGGACGAGAGTGTTCCAGGGGCCCAGACAGGAAGACAATGCCAAAGGTGATATGGGATCACCCTGAGGAATGCCCCTGAGGGGACGGATGGGAGCGGCAAGCTCACCACTGACGTAGCAAACCCTAGGACCCCGCCAAGCCTGGCGCAAGTAGTTGCAAACACAGGGAGGAACCCCCGAGGCTTGAAGCGCAACGGACGCGACCTCCGGAGCGAGGCTGTCGAACGCCTTGGAAAGGTCAGTCTCGGCAACAGCACACGGCCTGGAAGCGAGGTAGTTAGCAGTGGCATGAACAACAGAAGTGTTCTGTCTGCCACACCACTGACCACTAGGTGGTGGAGGACACCTGCGGAGTAACGCCTTGTGCCAAACACGCAGAAGACAAGAGCCAACCGAAATGGGCCTGGACTCATAAGGAGAGCGCTTAGGAATGCCCGCGACACGCCAAGACCAAAGCATGTCGGACAACTGGAGAGGAAGCTCACTGTTGCCAGCAGCAAGGGTAGTGTGACACCAGAGCTCAAAAAGCTCTGTCGCCAGGAAAGGCAGATGCTTTTCCATGGCATGAAGCTCGGCAGAAGTCCAACCGTCGAAACCTTCGGAGCCAGAACAGTGGAGCATGGCCTCAGAGAAAAGCTGACGGTCAGGCAAAAAACCTTCAGGGTCAACCTCAGTAGCACTAGACACAGCGATGCCAGCTTCGCGCGCCAGCTGGCGCCAAGCGTCACAGGCAGGCTGGGCAGAAAAACCAGGAGGAGCCCAAACCTTAGCCCAACTCTCACGCATTTCGGGAGCAGTGAAGGCGGCTTGCAAGATGCTAGGTTTGAGAGTAGTGCGGGCAAGCTTCCACTCAGAGGCAGAGGCAGTGGAAGTGGCGAACGAGCGAAAAGCAGCCTTCCAGTCCGCAGCGTTGCACTTTGAAACGAGTTGAGCCTGGGCCGTGATGGCCTGGTCCAGAGCAAGTAAGGCATCGGAAAAACTGCCAGCCGTAAAGGAAAAGTGGTCGTAACACTCCCACAAAACACGTTGCACCCGACTAAGCAAGGGGCCGTCCAGGGCGTCGTGAGAGCAACCATGCCGGATGCCCTCAGCGACAGCACGGTGAACCTTAAGGAGGCGTCTGTGCGCAACAGGTTGAGGGGGCCGGTGAGAAGGACCGGGAGCAGTGGGACGAGAAGAAGGTAAGGAACCCTTAGGCCTTTCGGCTTTTCGGTCAAGAGTGGCCAGGCCGTTAACAACGCAAAGGTGAAAAGCAGTCTCAGCTCTGTGGTGCCAGTTCTTCCAGGAAGCAACAAGGTCGGAAGTGTCTGGTTGAGAAGGACAAGTGGCGTCAAGGGTGTTCTTAACGGCCAAGAGCTTGTGCGCGGGAGGCTTAGCCTGGAGCCAGCGAAAAGAAGCACAACGGTGTAGCCGAGTAGGCTGCTGCAGGGGAGGGGGGCCTACAACCCTACACTTAAAAACCACCCCAAAGTGGAAAGGGATCCCGGGCAGCGGGGTTGCAAGAACCGGTTCAATGGGCACAGACGCGATGGCACGAGTGGGAGCAGTGCCAGCAACGGTGCAAGTCAAAGGAGAGGCCGTATGCCAAGACAAAGGCACGCAACTGTCGTAAACAGGCTTCCAGTTGAAATCCCCAAGAAAAACGCAGGGGGGATGC
>CAJNDV010009413.1:27977-47906 GCA_905221635.1 Symbiodinium sp. CCMP2456
GAAAAAGAGAGCTGAAAGCCAAAGCCTGCAGCACACTTGTGAGCCCACGGCACAGCTTGAGAGTGGTGGCGAGTTTCCTGCAGAGAGACAACCTGAACCTTTTGCTCGAGAGCACACTCGAGCACAGTGCAAAGGCGAGCCTTAGTCAAGCAAGTCACGTTCACAGAGAGGATGTGCAGACTCTGATTTCCCCCAGACAGAGGGTCTGGATGAGGGGTCTTAAAGGGTTGAGAAGGGGAAGACCCTAGTCAAAGCTTAGAAGAACTACTAGCAGTACTGTGACTTCGCTTCTTCGTGCGTTGGTACCACTCAGCCATGTAAGCTTTGCCCTTTGGCCCTGAGTGCCACTTGGACATAGCCTTGAAGCGACTATCTTCTCGCTTTTTGGCTTCAGTACGGCCGAGGGCGGCGTTTTGCCACTTTCGGACAGTAATGTGGCTAGGCCTGTTACTGCAAGGGTTGCGCTTGAAGTCGGCGAGAGGTCGCGTAGAGCCGCACTTACTGCACGGGAAACGGCGTCCGTTGTAGTAAGAGGTGCCAAGCTCAAAAGTAGGGGTGCAAAGGGCTGGCACAAGAGCGGGATGCTTAGAAGAAAAGCGAGACATCCACTCCGCATGAGCCTTCTCGGACTTCGCTTTAGTGGCGGCAGCAGCGGACTTGAGCCACTTGCTTCTCTGTTTCTTCCGAACCAGCTTAGTGCGCATGGGAGGAGCCTTGCCTTGGCAACGCATCCAGTGTGAAAGGGCTTTGGCGCGTTGCTTGTTAGGAGCAGCAACAGGAGGAGTCCACCCACACTTACAACGAAGGTGAGAGCCAGGAGCGGGGTCTTGCTGGCGCTTTTTTGGCTTGGTGGCACTGCAAGGTGGCGTCTTTGTGGTAACAGCATCAATCTTTCGGGGCGTAACGGCCGTTAACCCCATCAAGGAAAGCGCAGAAGTGGAGGCGGCTGGGGAATTAGGAACCCGAACCCTACTCCTACAACTAAAGGCAGAGGCAGGTGAAATGCCTAGCACGGACATGGCAGTGGGAGAGCGTCTGGGTGTGTCAAGTGCAGCAACAGACTGCCGGTCGCTTTCACTTAAACCTAACGTTTGCAAAGCAGCCTGATCGGAGACTTGCCTGCTTTTCGGCCCGGCACCTTTAAGCGAGGCAGGAGTAAAGCAAGCGGACTTCAGCCACTCGTCAACTTTTGCAGGCGTGACCTTAGTCGGCTTGAGGAACTCGTAGTGCTCGTCACACAACTTTAGCCAAACAACTTGGGCTTGCTTCTTTTTCTGCGTTTTAGGGCCAACAATGTAAAAGTTCCACTTGGACTCTTTCTTACTCCAGCCCCAGATCCGAAATTCGGCGTTGGTGGTTTCGGCCAGGGCATGAAGGCTGACACTGTCTACCCAAAACCCTGCTTGGAGAACAAGCTCAGACAAAACCTTAGTGTCCTCAGGAGTGTATTTTCCAGAAGGAGCCTTGGCGAGCTCTTTTGAGCACAGCAGCCGGAGCTGTGCTTGCATTCGGCCTTTAGGCTCAAAGTCCTTAGGGGGTGCAGTGCTTAACTTGCCATTGTTGTAGGCGAACCCTTGGGCAATAGCAATAGGTGTCGTACCTGGTAAAGTACATTAGCTGTAGCTGCAACGACCTAGTGGGGGTTGGAAGCAGCCTATCAGACCCAGAACTGCGCCCAAGCAAATGCGTTGCATGGAAATGAAGTGCATCACAGTGCGTGCCAGAAAGAAAAGGTATCCCTGAGTGCGTGACATCATCATCGGAAGAGTCGAACTGCTGAAAAGAACCCTATAATCCTATAAACCCAAAACCAAAGCAGCCAAAAGGAAGAACAAGATAGAAGAACAGCAAAACAAGAAAAGCAAAGCACCCCCACCGAAGTGCGGGAAAAACCGCGCAGCACGCCAGCAAATGCCTAGAGGAGGGCCAACGAAGCGAAGGGAGCACAGCAAGGCCATCGAGGACCACGGGAGAAGGCCGCGTAGATGCGCCCGCGCGAAGAACGGGAGGCGGAGCAAACACTGCCGATCAATCATGCACCGGGATCCTGTGCAAGAGAGATGGCGATGCCAAGCTTGGCGCACACGATCACGTGTGATGGAGTCCGAGCCGCATGTCATGGTGACCCGAACTGGGTTGTGCACACCACACCATCCACACGGGCACGGGATGGAATAAGCAGCGCGGAGCTGCGCACCCATCAAACCTGCTGCACTCCAAAAACCAGTGACGTGCATCGACGCCGCAGTGGGGGCATGAAGTAGCATTGTCATACACCTCAGGCCTGTTGCGGCGACTGGGCGTGTTGATAGCAACGGATTTGAAGATGACGCAAGCAGTGCTCTGCCTAGAGTTACAGAACCCGCGGCAATTGGCGTGACTGCAGGCTTTAAGGCCAGCATGTTCTATGCCTCCGCTGTCCTCGCGTGTCTGAAGTAGAAGGAACTTTATTGGAACGAAGTCCAGAGGATGTGATCTGGAGCTTAAGAATACTAACATGCTTTTTGAACAATGAACCAAACATCGAGATGGGGACTAGGGGAACCAAGGCTGCAGCATTGCACAGGCGCCGCATAGCAACGGCAAAGCCAAGGGTGCAAATCGATGTGCCTTCACCAGAAGCGGCTTTTGCACCACCACCATGTGGCTCTAGCATTAGTGACGGCCTGGAAAACCCGAAGGATGTCTTCAGAGCTGCCAGGCGGCAGGACCGAAAACAGGGCTTGTGAAGCCAGTGGCCAAACGGCACCGCGTGGGAATACCACCGGGGCAATGGCCCAGACCAGCAATGGCATCCCCCGCCTTGTCCGGATCACGCATCGGGGTAAGCTGGTCCGGGCGACCAGGGTCGGCGGAGGCCGAAGTGCTCGAGTGGAAAACCTTGCGGGTCGCTATGGGACCACGTTTGAGCTTTGTCTCTGCCCTCTTCGAACCTTAAAGCCGAAGCGAACTGTCGAGTATCCTCGAGGCTTCTGTTCAGGCCTCCAGAGCCCTCCTGATGGCCACAGTGGTCCTGTCGTGCTCGGAGGCACAGACAACAACACGGTTGGCATCAAATTTGTGCTTCTCGACCAGTGGCTTTGCAAAGGGGCACTTTCCAAGCAGGCCCAAACAAAGCAGGGGTGGCCGAGGCCTTTGGCTGCAAGCCTTTGTCATTTGTCAGCACCGACAACAATCCCTGCCCAAGAGGGGGATGAACGCTTTCGTTGCGATTGCCGGTCTCGGGCTTGTCTTGGACGGCCTGGAATGAGCGCAGGCGCAGTGCTTGAGTTCTGTTGGTTTCCAGCCAGCACGGGAAAGCAGGGTGGAGGTGGCTCAGGTCCCTCCAACTTCCAAGACTTAAGCAAATCAAACAAACGGAAAGGAGCTGGCCCCTTGGGGCCACCAGGTGGCCGACTGGAAGCCGAGCTTTGCTTGTTTTAGTCTTTTTGCGTTTGGCGCCAATGCCCTCGGCAGGTTTTCCGAGGCGTGAACTTGTTGTGAAAGGGACGAAGCTGCAACAGTTAACTGGGCAATCTGTTCGTTGTCCCTTCGTTTGCGGGCAGTGGCGGCTGGACCACCTGACCCCCCTCCGCCTCTCATAGGGTCAGGAGAGCGGAAGCCCTGCCACGAAGCTCAAAGCAACGCCAAAGGCAGCAAGAAGCAATTTGCAGCCAAAGTCTCCAATGAAATCTCCATAAAGCACTGTCACCACCTGGGACCTCGAGCGGAAGCAATGTTGCCTTGCGCTGGGTAATCGTTGCTTTCCAGCAATGCGAGCTGGATAGGCATAACAACTGCATGGCGCGAGCAAGGGACCATGCAAAAACACCCAACAAACCTCGAAACAAAATACTTGCTTCACCTGGCGGACTCGGCACAAGTGCCCAACCTCTCGGAGGACTCTGCAAATCAGAAGCCTGATCAATCACATGCCGAGCACCAGCATCCCAAAAACACAAACCATGTGTCCCGACTCCAAAGAGGTGGGAAGCTCTCGGCCAGTCAAATGGCGCCAACTTGATTGGTCGCGTGGAGCGAGCTCCACGCAGCAGGGGTTAAGGCTCAAGAGTGTAATGGAAAAGACGGCGAGCCGCCGTGCGAGTGCAAGCAACAGGCGAAACATCGCCTGCCTTAGGCACGGATTGCCCAAAAAGAACTTACGTAAGTCGACGGGACCCCTAATCCCAAGCAGAGCCCTCAAGGAATCAAGGGTGGAATCGAGACAGACACGTGGAGATGCATGCAGCCTTGAGCTCCCGGTGGAGTGCAAGAGTGGGAATAGGGAATGACTAAACCAAAGCCTATTCGGGATAAAAGGATAAAAGGTTGCTGTCACCACATCCAGGCAGGCAAACCAGAAGGGACTAAACCAAAACGTACAGGGTGAAGGTGAGCGCGGCAGCCTAAACCATAAACAAGGACCTAAGCCCAAGCCTAATTACTCCGAGGCAGCGTCGTACCTGGAATTATTCAGTGGTACCTGCAACAACCTATCTCTCCCCTAACCCGGGTTGGAAGCAAAGATAGCAGGCCCGGAAAGGGGTTTCCAATCAAGGGTAAAGAGGACAAGAAATCAGCTGCATGACAATGCAGTCAACAACCCCAAACCCTAAACCCTCAACCTTAAACCCTAAGACACCACGCCCTAAATCGAATAGCCTGACTGTGTCCTCTCAAGTGCCCTTTACTAGAGCCTATCATTTTGGGTTTAGGGTTTCGGGTTTAGGGTTAGGGTATTGATAGAGGCATCTGGGGTAGAATAGAGGGTAGTTGGGGGCCCGTCTAGGGAGCTGCCCAAGGTGAGCCTGCAGACAATGCACTACAACATCGCTCCACAAGATAGGGTTTAGGGTTTCTGGCTTGGGATTTACGGCTTAAGGTTCTGGATGTAGGGTCTAAGGATTTAAGGCGTAGCGTCTAGGAACAGGTCACTTCATCATGTAGGCCAGGTAGTCCGCATCGTAGCTGGCGTTGATGAGCTTCAGGTCAGTCTCAGGGTCCTTCGCACAGCGGAGAGAAACCCTAAACCCTACACCCTAATATTGGGCTTAGGGTGTCAGGTTTCGGGATTGGGGCTTCGGCTTTAGCGTGTACGTAGGGACTTTGAGGTGTGTTTTTGCGTCACCTTCTCTGTTAGGAGATCCGCAGAAAACCGATGGGGTTTAAGGTTCAGGGGGTTAAGGTTTAAGGGTCTGACGGTTTAAGTTGTAGGGTTTTGGGTTTGGGGATTGTTGAGGGATCTCAGGACTTTGCGTGTCCTCGAGGTATTCATGCAGTAGCGGTAATGTCTCTGCCCTGTCAAAAGGCCTGTTAGAGGGTACGAGGGCCATAAAGGAAGAGGGGTTCCTTCAATCCGTGTCTAATTCATCTAGAAACCGCCAACAACCAAACAAACTACAAAAAACGAATAGTAGTAGTAGTCGTCGTCGTAGTAGTAGTACTAATATTATTGATATATAAACAGTAAAGTCATAGTCAGCAGGTACAGAACTCTGAACCCCCGAAATCTCGCAATCTCAGCACTGAGGCACAATCCTTTCATAACTTCAACCGAGCGTTCCAAACACGACCAAAACTACCACAACCTATTTTTTGTAGGCCCGAATTATACACCCGAAGGAGTCTGGATTTCGTAGGGACTTTGCCTACCAAGTAAATTTATGTAGTTCCAGGTATCAGAAGGCTTCCGAATGAAACGTGGGCCCTCAGTTTGGAGTTTGGGGTCAAAGAGCATTTAAAACACGACGCCCAAAGCCTCGTAGTCATAGTCCCTTCTACAATCCTTAATTTCTGATGCTCTGATTCATAGACACCTTTTTGGAGCTTATGGAGCCCTTACAGACCTTACGGAAACCGTTCCCTAAACCCTAAACCCTAACCCTAAACCTTGTAGAGCTCGAACCTCCAACGGAACCTCCTAAACCCTAAACCCTAAACCCTGAACCCTGAACCCTGAACCCTGAACCCTGAACCCTAAACCCTAAACCCTCAATCCTAAACCCTAAATACTAAACCCTGAACCCTAAACCCTGCAGGCCTTCATGGCGATGCGCGCCACCTGGCGTCCGATGCGGCCGAAGCCGTTGATGCCCACGCCCACGGCCTGCCTGGGCTTAGTTTCGGGCTTGTTTGTGGCTCCGACTGCCTGGTAAGGGCTCTACAGTTATATTTTTCTCACCTGCAAGAAACTACTCCGATGTGTTGTTTGAGCTGGGGCCATAGGGTGCAGTTTGTGTACGGTCTTACAAGGCGTCGGGTCAGCCTCAGTTGTCAAGTATATGTTGGATACTGCCTTTAGAATATATATATATATATATATATATATATATTATGTACTAACTATTATTTTTAGGTTACAATATAGACTAATCGGTTTTTAGTCTATTCTAGTATAAACTCTGTTATAAATATATAAATATAAATATATATATATATATATGCATTAATATTTTGTGATATTTGTATAGTACAGCATTGTATAGTATAGTACTGTATTTTATTCCATTGTGTTTTATTATTTTATATTATAATATATCACATTGTAATTTATTATTTCATCATGTTATAATGCATTATGCCATGCTACATTTTACTGTATTATGCTATGTTATGTTATGTTATGTTATGTTATGTTATGTTATGTTATGTTATGTTATGTTATGTTATGTTATGTTAAGTTAAGTTATGTTATGTTATGTTATGTTATGTTATGTTATGTTATGTTATGTTATGTTATGTTAGTACTGTGTAGTTTATACTACGTAAAATATATAATATGACCAATAATAAATAGTAAATAGTATATAAGATATACAACTGTACACATACATGTACTGCCCATGTGTGTGCGTGTATATATCTATATATGGAGAGGGAGAGAGAGCCCAAAAACGTAGCCCTACTATAAACTGTTACGGTATGGCGGCAGTATCGAAAGCGTATGAAACACTTGGATGTGAAGGGTTCAAATAGCTATAGTCCGCCGCAGCCACAAAACCTGTAAATTGGCATGCTCTGACCCCATACCCGTAGGCCCTATAGCAGTTCCTGTTCGGGATTCCCTTATAGGGTTCTAAGTATGAACCATGGGGCCTATGGGTAGTTTGTGCTTCAAGTCGTAGGTAGAGACGACCCGCACTGGCAGGGCAACGATAGCTTCAAAGCAGCTGGACAACTACAAGTGGCTGTACTAGTCAAGAAGCACCCCTACCGCAACAGGGCCTGCCAAAAAAACTGACTGCGTAGGACAGCTGATAGTTTGGAGCCTTATAACCCTAAACCCTAAACCTGTTGGAGCCACAGGTAAAGTCTGTAACATAGGGGCCTTAATCATCGGAATAGGGTTTTGGGGCCCATCATACTATGATCATATAACGGAACCACTCCCCAACAAAACATATAGGTAATTATTAAGGCCCCTACATTATGTAGAATGCCCATGTTTTAGATCCTGGGTTCTTCTGTGCCTAAACCCTAAACCCTAAACCCTAAACCCTAAACCCTAAACCCTAAACCCTTTTTTTTGGTTTGGAGTCCCTTGGGCTGCGGGTGTAGGGCAGGGCTTTAGGGCTTCGCGGCTCAGGGCTTTAGGGTTTTAGGGTTTAGGGTTTAGGGTTTAGGGTTTAGGGTTTAGGGTTTAGGGTTTAGTTTAGTTTTAGACACCTTTTTCGGGTTCGGGTTTTAGGGTTCAGGGTTTCAGGATTCCGGGTTTAGTGTTTAGGGCTTCAGGATTTAGGGTTTAGTTTAGGGTTTAGGGTTTAGGATTTAGGGTTTAGTTTAGGGTTTAGGGTTTAGGGTGGGTTTAGGGCTGCGAGGTTTGAGTCCTGTGGCTGCTGCTTCGTTCTAATTGACTTCTCGCCGTCATGCTTAAGTCTGCATGGGTGGTAGACTTTCGGGAACTACGGAAGAATGTCCAGGCCAGTTAACACTGAAACCACAAACCTGAAACCTTCAACACCAATCCTTAGACCCTAAACCCTATAAGTCCTCTATAAGATTTGGTTCAACCCTAAACCGAAAACCTCGGGCAGATAACGGCATCGAACCTAAAACATCCCAAACCAGCGAAACCGTAACTCCTACAAGCCCCGGGCCCCAAGCCCCTAAACCCTAAACCCCCAAACCCTAAAAGCCCTGAGCCCCGACAGGTTTTCGGAACAAGCTGCATGGAGGTGCGGCCCTTGCTGGCCCGCTGGCCCGCCACACCGGCGGCGGCGAGGCCGGCCACGGCGCCGAGGCCGGCCATGGCACCCATGGAGCCCTGTGCAGGGGCTAAGGGCGCTTTCTGTTTAAGGTCCAGGGGCCTTAACAATTAGAATAGGGTTTTGGGCCCCTTTATAGTAGAACTATAACAAGGAGCCCCCCAAATAGTATAGGTAATCATTAAGACCCCTATATTAGGGTTTGGGGGTATAGGGCTTAGGGTCTGCACCTCTACCTCGGGGTATCGCAAGCCCGGCAAAACTCGTAGATCCTAGACCCCTCAAACATCCATCCTGGAGCCTCTCGTCCTGAACACCAACCGTTACTAAACCCTAAACCCTAAACCCTAAACCCTAAACCCCTAAACCCTAAACCCTAAACCCTAAACCCTAAACCCCTAACCCTAAACCCTAAACCCTAAACGCCAACCCTTCACACTTACGTAAGTTCTCATTTCAGAATCCTTTTGCCTAAACGGCCGATAGAACGGAACCAACTTCTTCAAGTTTTCGTCTACATGTTTGGTTTAGGCTTACAGCATCATCTAAACAGCTGACCTTTAAGACTTCATAGCCTCGACTGCCAACCCCCTCAACGTCCTCAACCCGAAATTCCCAAATAGTCTCCCAGGGCTTAGGTAGATATGCGAGTATACCGGCGTAACGTACACTGGGAGTATCACACAAAAAGTTAGGAAACCTCATGAAACCATATGGGTAGTTCTCTAAATTATAGGGTCCCTTTGAACTAGTATATGACACAACCCCAAAAGGGAGCCTAGTTTAGAGAACTACCCATGTAAACACACTCCGGCCTGCGACGAGGCGTTGTAGCCGGAGGCGCGGAGGTTGGTCTTTGGGGCCTGGTGCTGCACCTGTGAGACAACCCACAGGGTCCAAGTACTATTTGACAAAGAGTAGCTCTCGGCCCGAAATACTAGAACTTTGGCACCCCAAAACTTTAGGGTTTAGGGGCCCCAAATACCGTACGACTTGGGTGGATAGGACCCTCTGGATAACACGGGATCGGGCTCCAAACCCATGCGTGTGGGTTGAACTGGGGTCTCGAAGAGGGATGTCATATGGTTTATAAAGGTTCCAGGGTTTTGCACCGGCCTTCACAAGGATGTGACAAGCGCTTTCTCAAGGCCTCCAGGACCCCATACAAGCTTTCTAAGAATCTGCAAGGCCGGTGTATGTGTTTACAAGGGTTCTACAAGGGCCTCTCTGCCCTAAACCCTAAACCTGTTTGATCCGATAATCCCTGAATCGTAGACTAGCCGATCTTTGGGCATGTTCTGATTCATGCTTGGGCTTTCGTGTTCCTTAAGGGGGTCCTATAATGAAAAGGAGAAGGGTTCAGGGTTTATGGTCTAGGGTTCAGGGTTGGGGGATGTCCCCATAACACCCTCATCAACGCTTTACACAACGGTTCGTATAAGCAGGGGTTCAGGGATGTCCTGATAAAAAAACCCTCATAAAAGCTTTACACCACACTGCAAAATCAAACTGCCTGCACAACCGTACTTACACAGAACAACACATCAAAGCTTTCTCAAAAACCACTCCTTTAAACAACAGCCGAAACTACAAACGCCTAGCCTAGATCCGTTACATGAACCCTTTTATTTCCACCCAACCCTACAACCCTGAGGCCCTAACCACAAAGAAAACCATGTAGGGGCCTTAACAACTAGATAATCATTAGAACCGGGTTTTCGGGTATATGATAGTATATTTACAGTAATAGAACCCCCCCCAATATAGTATAGGTAGTTATTAAGGCCCCTATAGTATACCGACTTCTTCTGAGAACCCTCGCAGATCTTGGCAAAGAGCCCTTCAAGGAGGCCGAATACCCTTCGCCCTAAACCCTAAACCCTAAACCCTAAACCCTAAACCCTAAACCCTAAACCCTAAACCCTAAACCCTAAACCCTAAACCCTAAACCCTAAACCGTCACAAATCTTCCTCAAACCCTGGGCTTTCCGAGATCCTTGTAGAACCGCTTATAGATCCCTTAAGGAGGCTCCCTTAAAGTTGCCCAAAAAACATGAAACGATGATAACGATGGTATTGGTAGTAGATGAGAATCGCGACCACTATGACAACGTCTTTATAGTATTTCCCTTCAAACCTAAAACCCCTCAACCCTGCAGCCTAAACCCCAAAACCCCATACCCTAAACCCCTAAAGCCCCAAAACCCTAAACACTTAGACCCCTGAAACCTTAAACCTTAAACCTCAAACCCCAAATCCCCAAACCGCTAGACCTATAAATCCTATAAACCCTAAACCCTCAACCCTAAACCCTAAACCCCAAATCCCTATAAACCCTAAACCCTAAATACCCTAAGCCCACCTGGCTCGTCGGGGCCACGAAGGCGAAAGCGGAGCTGGCTGCCAGGGCGCCGGCGCCTCGGCCGAAGCGGACGTTCTTACCACTTAAGGCCCATTTGAATCCTTATTCGGGCTATAGGGTTTAGGGTTTTAGGGGTTTGGGGTTTAGGGTTTAGGGCTTAGGCTTTAGGGCTTTAGGGGCTTAGGGGTTTGAGGTTTAGGGGTTTAGGGTCAAGGGGTTTAAGGGTCTGACGTTCTTGACACTTTGGGATCCCCTTTGAATCCTCTTAAGTAGGGCTCATAGAGGGCTTAGGGGGGCTTATAGGGTTTAGGGCTTTAGGGGTTTTAGGGTTTAGGGTTTAAGTAAGGGCTTCTAGGGTTTAGGGGTTTAGGGCTTGGGGTTTAGGGGTTTAGGGTTTAGGGTTTTGGGTTTAGGGTGTTTCAATCCTTGTCACGGCTTCGGGTGATAAGGATTTTAAAAGCACTCTGGGCCCTTGAATCATTGTAGGGGCTTTGGGTTTTTAAGGATTTTAAGGACTTTAACCCTTATTATAGGGTTCTGTACGGCTTGATATAAGACTTCTGAAAATCCGAAAAGTCGCAGGCCTTAGTAGGGATTTCTGTGTCAACAACGCTTGGGAGCTCAGTGCTTGGGACCTCAAACGCTACTTCTTGGGTGCTTGGACTCTCTAGGAGCTGCGTAGCGCGTTTAGGGTTTAGGGTTTAGGGTTTAGGGTTTAGGGTTTAGGGTTTAGGGTTTAGGGGTTTAGGGTTTAGGGTTCAGGGTTTACATAGGGGTTCAGGGTTGAGGGTTTAGGGGCTTGTCCGTGACGACCAAGGCACCAACCATGGCGACGTTTGCTGCTGCAGACGGCATTGCAAAGAGGCGAAGAAAGGCGCAGGAGCAAGCGGAACGCTGGTTCTCTAAATGAGCTGCGATGTGGCAGAGACGCTTCGGATGTTCTCAACTCTATATTATTGCAAGTGTATCAATATGAGTATGTCTATATATATACACATACACATGTACTATTTACTATACAGAAATATTTCTGAATACTATCTTGCTAAGGGGTCTTACTTATCATTAAAAGAATAGAGCCGGGATAGTCGATGTATACTAAAGTTCTAGTAGGGAATCCTAACGGATACTGTTCCAAAAGTATTCAGGCTCCTCCATTCTGGGACCATCTTTTCGTGTGTTTGCGCAGACTCTGACATCCGACCTGGACGCCTTGGAGTCGTGCACGCATAAGGAAAACATACCAACAGTACTTCGGTAGGGTTTCAAGTTTCATGTGTATGCTTCGGGGACCTTGCCTATCAAGAATGTACAGGGTGCCCGGTGTTTGGAGAAAGTGCTGCCAGTGGACTGGAGCCTGCCTTCACAAGACTTCTAGCAACACGAAGACAGCGATGCAGATAGGCAGAGTACTTCGAGATAGTTTTGACACACGTTCAAGGCTTCATAAAACGGTTTGCTTCAGAGACAAAGAGAAAGATAGACAGAGAGAGGGAGAGAGCGCTAGAGCTGTTTAAAACGCATTCAGGATTTATGTATGAATCGGTGAGAACACTTGTTTTCACCACATAGTACATCCGAGAAGACATGAACCACAGAAGACCTTAGGAAACCTGCAGGCAGCCTCGTAGGCAACACCCTGACAAACCCTTTCAAAACCGTGGCTTAGGGTGTATAGGGTTTAGGACCCACCCCTCTCCAAGACAAAAGCGAAAACAACGAAATGAAAAACACACCAGACACCACAAAAAAAAAAATGAACCCTAAATCCATCTAAACCCCAAAAGCATGTATAACCCCTCATAGAACCTCATAGTCTTCTCGACTATGCGTCCTTTCCCGGAATCCTAGACCCCAAACCCTACAGACTTCACGCCCCAAGCACTAAACCCTGAAGAACCCTTAAAGAAGCCTTGAAAGCGCCCTGAATCCCCACGTTAAACTACCAAACCCTACTTTATTGTAGTATCTTCTGGTTCCCTGTTGGGGCTATATTAAACATGATTATTGTTTATCCTTATTGGGTTTTATTGTAACAAGAATGTAAAAGTGTAGCCAACAAGGACCCAGTCTGATTACAGATCCTAACATCGAAGTTAATTACAGAGACCCTACCTAAAAAGTAGCTTGCGGCTCCTGCGGACCTAATCCCTAAAACCCTAAAACCCTAAACCCTAAGCCCGAAACCCTAAACCTCCAACTAAACCCTAAACCCCTAAACCCCTAGTTCCAAAGTTCCAGGTAAGATAGGAGCCTTCCTCATTAGTTCTACTAAGGAACCACCAAAATAGTATAGGTAATTACTTAGGCCCCTATATATTAACCACCAACAATCCAGAATCCGAAAACCCTGAACTGGGTTGCGCAACCCTAAACCCTAAACCCTAAACCGAAGGGTCGCTTCCCTTAGGACCCAATCTTCCCCCCTGCCTCCGCTCCAGGGGCCCGGCTTCGCAGCCGGCAAATAGCGGAAAACACCGCGGGAGTGAAGTTGAGTTTGGTCTAAGGCTCTAGGGGGCTGTTACTTTGGTTTGGGGTCTAGGGTTTAGGGTTTAGGGTTTAGGATTTAGGATTTAGGGTTTAGGGTTAGACTATGACTTTGTTAACTGGGTTCCATCTGGGTCCCTGTTCTTTGTTGATAAGGGATTCTTGAAGCCGCGCAGCTCCCCAAGTCGAGACTTCTTCAATACTAATGCTCGTGACGATAACAATAATAATCGTAAGAATCACAACTAACACGAGTGATCATGATGGTAATAATTAATAATGATAGTAAGAATACTAGTAATAGTGATGTTAGTTATAGCAATGATAGTGACTCTAGTCAACCCCCCAAGGCATGCTGGCGGAGAGGCTTCGGAAGTGGGCCGAACGCTGCAGAAAAGAATCCGGGGGCTCCAATACCCCTTCGCTCCCCTGAACCCCTAAACCCCTAAACCCCTAAACCCCTCTCCCTAACCCCTAAACAAAACTCCTAAAACCCCTACACCGATGCCAGGCTTTTGAGGTCGGGCCATTCATCAAGTACGATTTAAGGTGTAGGATTTAGGGTTTAGGGTTTGTAACGGCTCTATATAGGTTCTTAACGGATATATGCACATATAATTTTGTTTATATTCATGCATGTATTTATAGGTGCTACAGTTTTTGGCTTGGGGGGTGGAACGGGGGGCTTACGCACACAAGTATATCCTGCACCCTTAAACCCAAACCCTGAACCCTAAACACCTGTAGACCCTAAGCCCCTAGCCTATAGACCCTAAACCCTAAACCCCAGACCCCTAAACCCCTAAACCCCTAAACCATAAACCCCAAACCCAAAGCCCTCAACCCAAAAAGCAGAGCGGCAGGGCAATGGGGCCTCTATGGGTAGATGTCAATCGAGGGCCTTCAGCCAAGACCATTAAAGTACAGGTAAATATATGGGTAGCTCTCTAAATTAGGGTCCTTCTTGTAAAGGTGCTGTACTATACTGGGGACCTAAAGAGGGACCACAATTAGCAAAAGTTCAGATAAGGATACATATTATATATATATACACACATACACACGCCTGAATACTGCGAGCCCCTGTGCTTAAACCGGAGATTTCAACCCTAAGCCCTTCACCCCGGAACTCTTCCAAAGCCATGTGGAAGTCAACACACAAGTAGAAGCACATCTGATCTTGTAAACGCGGCCACAGCCCACAACCCAAAACCCCAAGCCCCACTGTACACCCTTCCACGTTAAACCAGGAAGCAACCCTGAACCCTAAAACCTAAACCCCAAATCCCAGAACCCGAATCCCTAAACCCTAAACCCATCTAAACCCTAAACTTTGGCCCTAAACCCCCGAAGCCCCTAGACCCCAAACCCTAAACCCCCAAAACCCTTTAATTCTGCAGCAACCACCTTTCAAACCCGTGCCCCGAAACCCCTAGACCCCAAACCCTAAACGCCCAAAACCCTTTAATTCTGAAGCAACCACCTTTCTAAATCCTAAACCCTAAACCCACCTTTCGAACCCGTGGGGAACTCCCAGGCTTCTGGCGGCATCGAACTTCTCCGAAATGTCGGACTGCGCCTCGCTGTGGACAGGGTTTAGGCTTTAGGGTTTAGGGTTTAGGGGTTTAGGGGTTTAGGGTTTAGGGTTTAGGGGTTTAGGGGTTTAGGGTTTAGGGTTTAGGGGTTTAGGGTTGAACTTGGTTCAAGTAGTAGAAGCGCCTTAATGTTTAGAATAGGGTGGTTCGCTGCCAAGCCTACAGTTGGATCGGTGCCCACATCAGCTCCGACACCTTCATACAGGCTCACGTAAACGCCGGGGCCAGTTCGGCCGGTCCGCCCCCGCCTTTGCTCGCTGATAAAGGGGCGTGTCCACGCCAGCCGGGGCTTCCCTCGATCAATCTCTTTGCCAACATCGATAACCAGTGAAACGCCGGGTATCGTTTACGCCAGCATCTGCAATTGTGGTGCCTGAGATGTGCCCAGGGTTTAAACTCTTCCGGCAGGTCTCTGCCTTTCAGCATTTACGTCCCAACCTGCGGACCATGCATGAACAAACACTCCAAATCCCCAAGACCCCTATACCCCGAAAGCCCTCAGGAACCCACACGCCCTCGTGCCGAGCTGTTCTCTCTTGAAACCTTTGGAATCCCTGGTTTTCAAGAACCTTTCAATGCTGATTCTCTTCAGGGTTCAAGGAGCTTAAGATTCAGGGCCTAGGGTAGTATAGGGGCCTTATAATAATTAGAATAGGGTCTGGGGGTATAGTATACTATACTTATATTCAGGAAACCCCATAATAGTATTGGTTGGTATTTAGGCCCCTATAGTATGAGGTTTAGGGTTTAGGCTGCCGTCCCTTCGCTTTCAGAGCTGTCTACATGGTTGGGAACAAACGAAGCAGGTATGACTCGTGGACTTATTGAGAGGTCTTACAACCGAGCTTACTAATTCCCGTGATCGTCTGAATAAGGAACCCTAAACCCTAAACCCTAAACCCCAAACCCTAAACCCTAAACCGTGGTAGGGTTTAAGGATTGGATCCGAAGCTGCCATGCTTTGGGGGCCTTGGTGTCTGCAAAACCCTCCGGCCCAAAGCCCAAACCCCTAAACCGCAACCCGGAAACCCTAAACTCCAACCATAAATCCCGAAGGATCTCTAAACCCTAAACCCTGAAGCTAAACCCTTAAACCCTAGACCCTAAACCCTGAACCCCTATACGAACTCCTCTAATCTGAAGCCCAACCCCCGACCGCTTCACCGCTAGGGTTTGGGGTTTCGGGTGTAGGGCCTAAGACTTTCGACCCAACCTCGATGACCCCACCAACACCGGTTTAGGGTTTAGGGCTTTCGGGTTTTAGGGTTTAGGGTTGGGTTTAGGGTTTTTGGGATTTAGGGTTTTGGGGTTTAGGATTACACCCGTCGCGCTACCTTCTGCACTCGCTGCTCCACCGCCTTGGCCAGGGCGAAGTTGTCAGGCGTTGCTTGCGGATGTAGGGTTTAGGGCTTGGGGGTGCAGTGTTTAGGGTTTAGGGTTTAGGGTTTAGGGTTTAGGGTTTAGGGTTTAGGGTTTAGGGTTTAGGGTTTTAGGGTTTAGGGCTTGGGGGTGCAGTGTTTGGGGTTGAGGGTCTAAGGTTTGGGGCCTCAGAGGTTCAGACGTTTAGAGTTTTTAGGGGTTAGGGATTAGGGGTTTGGGGTTTACGGTTTAGGGATTTGGGGTTTCGGGATTTAGGGTATGAAGAGCATTATATAGTGACTCGTGCTGTGCACCTGGGACATTGGAAAACTACCACCGCTGGTCAGTCAGAAGCATCGAAGAGGCCTTGAAAGCCCCTAAACCCTAAACCCTATACCCCAAAACCCCGAACCCAAAACCCTAAACCCTATACCCTGAACCCTATACCCTAAACCCCAGAGGCCTAAACCCTAAACCCCAAAACCCTAAACCCTAAACCCCTAAACCCCTAAACCCTAAACCCTAAACCATAAACCCCTAAACCCTAAACCCTAAACCGAAACAGTACCATAGTACCTGGACAAGGATGATGGGGGGACCGGACCTCCCAGGACAAGGATGGAAGCTCCTAGTGCAACTTAACGTTTAGGGTTTAGGGTTTAGGGCTTAGGGTTTAGGGTTTAGGATTTAGGGTTTAGGGTTTAGGGTGTAGGGACCAGGAGCCCTACCAAAGATCGACAAAGCAATGACGGAGCCCAGCGCAAATCCTAAATGCTGCTTGGACCCGGGTTGGAGGCCAAAGGTCTACAGGGCCCTTCGGCCCAGAACGTACCCCCCACGCACATCCTACATTTGGCTTGGGTTTAGGGTTTTGGGTTTGGGTTTTAGGGTTTAGGGTTTAGGGTTTAGGGCAAGGATTGGGGCCCTCAGCTGCACAAGGGTTGGGGCCCCCCAACCCTTCACGACTTCAGGCGACCTCCAATTGTCCTACCGCAGCCCAACGCTTCAAAATACGTTTCCAAGCCGACCAGAAACCCTAAACCCCAAACCATACACCCCTAAACCCTAAACCCTAAACATCCCTAAACCCTAAACCCTGAAACCTAAACCCGAAACCCCGCCTAGTTGCTGCTTGGACCTAAACCCTAAACCATGATGAGCCTGGGAGACGCTCTGCCCGACTCTCCCCACGCTCTGCTGCACGCTTCCGGGGATGCGCTGCAGCTCCTCAGAAACCTCGCGCTTTAGGGGGTTAGGGTTTGGGGTGGGTTTGGGGTTCAGGGGTTTTGGGTTTGGGATTTAAGCTTTAGGGCTTGGGGTTTAAGGTTTAAGGTTTAGGGTGTAGGGTTTAAGGTTTAGGGTTTGGTGTTCAAGGTTTCGGTCTTTAAGGGCTTAGTGGTTTAGGGGTTTACGGTTTAAGGTTCTAGCGGTATACTACAGGGCCTTACTTAGAAGAAGCTTTGACGGGGTAAACTAGAATAATACTTAGAACGCTCAACCTTCAGCAAGAATATGGGTAGTTCTCTAAATTAAGGTCCCTTTTTAGGTCCCCAACATATGACGGCACCCTTATAAGAAGGACCCCAAAAGCCTAGTTTAGAAAACTACCCATATCGGAACAAATACATCATTCGGCTTCGATAGACCCTAAACCCTAAACCCTAAACCCTAAAATGACGGCGAGCCACAGATCCGCACCGTTGAGATCAGTATTCCGAGTTTCAGGTCGTAGGGGTTAAGTTTCGGGGCTTGAGGTTACGGATGTAGGATTAGGTTTAGGGTTTAGGGTTTAGGGTTTAGGGTTTAGGGTTTAGGGTTTGGGGTAGAAGCTTGGGGATTTACGACCAAAAATCGGAGTTTCAGCGTTGAGCATGAGGCTTCTAGGGTCCGGCTTCGGGGTTTCAGGGCCAGGGATTTTGGGTTTTTGGCATAGGGACGTGATCGGTTTAGGGTCTGGGGTTTAGGGTTTAGGGCTTTGAGGGCGGCGGGTTTTGGCTTAATTCGGCCTCCAGGGATATTATCACGACCCCTTTAAAAGCTTGAACCCGTCGCCCCGCCAATTGTAGCCTTAAGCCGCGTGGTAAAACAACCAAGACACTACCTTCAGGAGGAACCACAACACGAACACCTGTCCCCGATCCCACAAGAGCCATTGGACAAAACCTGACCCACGAGTAGTGATAGTCTCGGTCGGCCATCAGAAGCCCGAGTAGAAGCTTCCGATCTCATGCACGATCACGTCCGGCGCGGTGATGTCTGCGCATTATGTGCATTCGTAGAGCGCCCTGTGGATGTCCCCGAACATCAGTTGCTGCCAGGAGACATCTGCCTACGAGGTTTGCAAGTGGAAGAGCTAGGATGCTGCTGACATCGTCTTACCCTTAGCATGCCAGACTGTCTCAGGACATTCTTTTCCACCTTACGAAGTGTATCGGCTCATAGGCGCGCGGCCCGCAGATCATCTCTTTCATGCTGAAAGACACATGTTCTGAGCCGCATCATACATGAGCTCCGCACCGCGTGCGACGCAAAAGTAATTGCAGTTGTTTGTTCCATCCCCATTATAACCAGCTACAACCTATTGTCAAGCATTAGCGAGACATACATATGTCGTAAATAACACTAACATTGCAGAAACAACGCGGTCCCTGCAATTTAGGTTGTGGTTGGCTAAGGTGACTGCCCAATTTAGGCTCGCTCAGCTGGAAGGACATTATAGTCACCGCCCATAGGCTCCATAGCAGTTCCTTTTCGGGATGACCTTATAGGATCCTAAGTATAAACCACAAAGAGGAACTATTATGGAGCCTATAGGTACATATATTGGTGACTACCAAACCCTAATAGACCCAACCCTGCGGGAAGACTTCTAAAATACCCAGATCCTGAAGCCCATAAGCCCAAGCCCTACACCCTAAGCCCCATTATAAGCTCTGAACCCGAAACCCTAAACAAACCCTAAATCCTAAACTCCAAAACCCCCAAAACCCTCAACTCTAAGCCCTAAACAAACCCTAAACCCTAAACTCCTAAACCCCTAAACCCTCAACTCTAAGCCCTAAACCCCCAAACCTCGAAGCGGAAAGAACTAGGCCCTAATTAGGCCTCTTTCTGCGCAGCGGCGGGTGTGTCAACTATGGCCTGTGAAGGTTCGGAAAAAAGGATCCTTGAAGGGTTCTTTAAAGGGATCTATGGGGGTCCTTGAAAAGTTCTTTACAGGGATTCTAAGGGTTCCTTTGCAAGGATCTATAGGGCTCCTGCAACAAGGGAGCTATAAGGGTTCTGCAAGGGGCAAACGTTTTAGCTCTTCGGGTATTAAGTGTGTTTAGGATTTAAGGCTTACGGACCAAGATGGCCCAATTCTGCCCAATAGTACCTTGGACACTCTGGCCTCAAAAGGCCCGTAAATCCTAGACTCGCTGTCTGGGTCAAAGCGCATGCTCTTTGAGTACTTGGAACCTTGCGGAGCAAAGCCGAACCACTCCCTTAACCCAAAACCGTGGGAGATAGAATTAGGGAGACCCTTGGGAAAAAAAAACCTATCAACAAGGTCCCTTTTCAGAGAGCCATCAGTAGGGCCAGTAGGGTTAAGAAGGGTCCCCTTTGATGGGTCTCCCTAATACTACCTAGGAAACCCTAAACCCCTAAACCTCAAATCGCCCTAAACCCCCAAAACCCCTTAGTATGTTTGTATTCAAGACTTCAAAAGGCTAAGGCGCTGAGCTGGATACTCTGTGCACGAGTACGGGCATGTTCAAACTTGGTGTTCGAGGTCATTTGAAGCTGCCTAAAACCTAAGCCCCAAACCCTAAACCTCTACTAAACTTGCCCTAAACCCTATCTATCCTTATTATACTACACCCTAAACTTAACCTTAAAGCCCTCAAGGCCCCAAAACCTAAACCCTGACTAACACTCTAAACTCTGAACCCTAAACCCGAAA
>CAJNDV010009413.1:47952-58785 GCA_905221635.1 Symbiodinium sp. CCMP2456
CCCTAAACCCCTAAACCTGAACCCTGCAACCCGGAACCTTCAGCCCTGCTCTCCCGGCCGCCGCCTGAACGATCTCGTCGATCCGCTTCTGGATGCTGCCTAAGGTTCGGCTTAAAGGGCTTAGGGTTTAGGGTAATGTAGGGTTTAAGGTTTAGGGCTTAGGGTTTAGGGTAAGGTAGGGTTTAAGGTTTAGGGTTTAGGGTTTAGGGTAAGGTAGGGTTTAAGGTTTAGGGCTTAGGGTTTGGGGTAAGGTAGGGTCTAAGGTTTCGGGTTTAGCGTTTAGGGTAATGTAGGGTTTAAGGTTTAGGGTTTAGGGTTTAGGGGAAAGAGGGGCTTCCAGGGGTGAGGGGTTCAGGGTCCCTGAACCGGAAACCTCCAAGAACCTAAGTCTCGATCCTCGATTTGGCTACCATGGGTTTAGAGTTTAGGGTTTCAGGGTCTAAGGTTTTAGTGTCGACTTAATATTCTTGAAGCAACCGAACAAATCTGGTTCAGCACAACAAGGAACAACAGTGTAGGATGATAGTAATGTAACCGCCCGCCCCCCCCCCAGCCCGGACAGCTGACTTCAGGATCAATCTGGGATAAGTATATACATGCATGGTGCGAGGTTTTTGGTGCATCATACTGTAAACAACATATACGACTCTGTGTGTGTGTGTGTAGGTATACATCTACATATACATTCAGATATGTGTATATTCATGCTACATGTAGAGATTTACATTCCAGTATAACCTAATTATATATACATAATAGATGTATCTCTCTCCTATATATTTATAGTTATATATATATATATATACACGTATATGTATGTATATATATATATATATAGAGCAATGTGCCCGGTTGTGCATGTACATCAATATATGTAGAGAGAGAGAGAGAGATACGGGATAATTAAGCTATTGGTTTAGTGTTACCGATTACCGTAAATGGGGCTCCTGAGGCGAATTGAGGCTTGTGTATACTCCGGTTTGTCGCATTGGGCATACTATCAGTGACGCGCTAAGTTTCATGTGCAACCTCATCCTAAAACCTAAACCGACCCCTAAACCTTAGCACCTTCTAACGCAAGATGGATCCAGCTCTAGCCTTGGGTTTAGGGTTTTGGGTTTAGGACACACTCAACATCAACTCAAAATCTTAACACCACAGTTTCGGTGTCGATCTCTTCCAGAAACCTTCTTGCACCCCAGAGGAGCCCAACAAAAAATCTTCAAAAACAAGAAAGCAAAACTACCCGAGGCAACACCATAAGCAGAAACGCCCCGAGCACCAAACCCTCAACCCAAAATGCATGAAACCCCAAACCCATAGACGTCTTGCTTAAACTCAACATTGCACTAAATAACCGACATTAAACAACATGGCACATCTACCAACACATCTTACAACACACCTCATAAACACCGCATCAGAGACGTGTCAAGCCTAGTCGTCCATTAAAAAACAGCACGGCCCGGAGAACCCCAACATGCCCCAGGGATCGCGCCGAGGATGCTCTGCACCAGGGCGCCTGGGGCCGCCTCGGAAGGGAACGGGTTTAGGGTTCAGGGCTTCAGATCTATGGGCTTTTGGGCCTTAGGGCTATGGCTTGGGTTTAGGGTTTAGGGTTTAGGGTTTAGGGTTTAGGGTTTAGGGTTTAGGGTTTAGGGTTCAGGGCTTCAGATCTCAGGGCTTTTGGGCCTTAGGGCTATGGCTTGGGGCGTTTGGTAGGGTTTGCAAAACACGCGATGCAGGAAGCCGACTCGCTGCATCGCAATGATGGGGCCTTCTTCTGCGCGCTGTGTCGGGCCAAGCACCACGCTCTCATACTGTAAACCCTAAACCCTAAACCCTAAACCCTAAACCCTAAACCCCTATACCCTAAACCCTAAACCCCTATACCCTAAACCCTATACTGTAAACCCTAAACCCTAAACCCTAAACCTTAAACCCTAAGCCCTAAACCCTAAACCGCAAACCCTGAACCCCAAAAAACCCTAAAACATAAACCCGATGCCCCAAACCCTAAACCCTAAGGAACCAACCCTGAACTCTAAAGAACCAACCCCGAACCCTAAAGAACCAACCCTGAACCCTGAACCCGAAACTCTGACCCGAACCCTGTGGTTCAAGCCCTAAGCTTAGGGTTTAGGGTTTTGGGTTTAGGGCTGAGTTCGGGAAAGCTACCCTCAGGTTTTAGGCTTTTTAGGATTACATCTTCGGTTCCGAGGAGTTGTGGAAGTTTAGGGTTCTACAGGGATTTAAATGATTTGGGATTTTAGGGTTTAGGGTTTAGGGTTTGGGGTTTCAGGGTTTAAGGTTTAGGATGTAGGGTTGAATAGTTTGCGGGTTTGGGTCAGGGTTTGGGTTTCAGGGATGATTTAGGAACAAGGGTGGGGTTCGGGATATGACATTGGACTCAGGGCTGCTGTTCTACAGGTTCAGATTCATACAGGTTCTATGAGTTCGGGGTTCGGAGTTTAGGCGGAGGTCACCATTCGCCCTCTTGGGAGATTCTTGGAATATAAGGCATGGATGGCACAGAAAATATCGGGAGTTTTGGTGCCTCTGCCAAGCACGTCCGACCGCCAGAACGAGTCCTACTACAAATCAAACTGGAAAGCTCGAACTCGTACAGCCCACCTGCAACCCTAAACCCGCAACCCCAAACCCTAAAGATCTTACACCAGTAGATTTTACCACAAACCTCTGAACAAACACCCCTAAACCCTAAACCCTAAACCCCTAAACCCCTAAACTCTAAACCCCAAACCCTAAAGCCTATAAACCCCAAACCAAACCCCTGAACCAACACCAGGAGCTGATGTATCCAAAGCGCCAGTATGCTCTGAATGGCCTGGGCCACCAATGAGGCAACCAAGTACGGCTTGGGGCTTATAGGGTTTAGGGTTTAGGGTTTAGGGTTTAGGGGTTTAGGGGTTTAGGGGTTTAGGGTTTAGGGTTTAGGGTTTAGGGTTTAGAGGGATAGGGTTTAGGGATGTTTAGCGCTATGTAGGGTCTTCACCACTGCTTTAAAGGATCAGGGCGCAGGGGTTGCGGAGGGTCTTTAGAGGGTTTCGGTTCTTCTGGGTATCTGAAATAGGTAGGTAAGTCGTTTTGCACATGGGACTCATGGGATTGGGGTGGGGCTCAGACGTGAGTTTTGCTGTAATTAGGCTTTCGAACAAGTGCTCGACGGAAGACGGCCCTCTTGTTTTTAGGGTCCTCGTTTTGATGGTACGTACTTTACCTTTGGCCCCAAAAACTACAAACAGTAGGCTGTGACATTAAGAGTCTACAGCATTCTACACTGCCCATTATCCAATAATCTACTCTACACTACAGGTAACCGTGCTTTTGGGGTAGGCCATATTTGCACGATCTTGCACGACTTTAGGCCTGTAGGCCTTTGCGTTTCATGGGTGCAACTACAACATCCTACAACACCAAAGTCTCAAAAGTAAAGCACCGAACTACAACGTTAGACCTCAATACCCATAAATCCTAAACCCCATACACAAGGAGCCCTAAACCCTAAACCCCAAACACCCGGAGCCCTAAACCCTGAACCCCAAACAGGGGAAAAACAACAAAAACCCTAAACAAGTCGGTAAACCAACTTTAAGCATTCTGGTTTAACGCATGGTACAGGGTTTAGTGTTTAGGGGTTGGGACAAAGCCCAACAAAGCCTGTATTGCTTCTACATCAGTCTTTGCGCAGTGTAGAACCTTGAAAAGACATTTTCGGCTTAGGGTTTAATTAATATAGGGGCCTGAAAAATTAGAATAGGGTTTGGGGGTCCTTTTATAATATATGATTGAAATAAGGACCCCCAAAATAATATCGGTAATTCTTGAGGCCACTACATTAGGGTTTAGGAGTCTAGGAAGCCGAGAAGATGCAGGAACCCCCGTGAGCCATCTTAAGACGTCAGGGTCAGGGAACCCACACCCTGCACGGCAACCCTGCACCCTGAACCCCAATCTCTAGACCACCCTAAACCCTAAACCCTACTGTAAACCCTAAACCCTAAACCAACAGCCCGTTCCGAATTTCAGTGTCTTTTCCTTGCATGAAATCATTTCGGTCGAAAGCTTAGACTTGCTAGGCCCACCTGCCCTACGGGTCTACACAAGTAACTAGGTGCTTTGGCCCCAGCAGAACTCCTTTCTTTTGCATCGACGATGTAGCGTTAGAGAGGCTGAAATTGATGTCCAGAGAAGTCTGTAGTGCTGTCAGACCCTCCTTAAATGCGGATTATGATGGGGATCCTAAGCAAAGCCCTTAAGGCAAGGGGGTGTATGGGACACTCAGTGATGTAGGGGCTTAATGATTAGAACAGGGTGGTCTTTTATGTAAGGAATAATATTGGTAATTATTGAGGCATTAACACTACTACCCAGGGCGTGAGAGGAGAAAGCTCGGAAGCCGGAAAGCACGGTTTAGGGTGTAGGGGTTTAGGGTGTAGGGTTTATAGGGTCCCGAAACCCTAAACCCTCTCGGACCTGAAACCCCTTCACTGCAATCCAAACCCTGCACCCCTAAACCTCAGCACTTGCTGCAAGTACCCGAGACCTCTGAACCTTAAACCCTCTAGCCCCAACAAGCTCTATACATCCTCCCTAGGGTTTAGGGTTTAGGGTTTGACCGAAACCCTAAACTCACCACCCTCGCAGCTGCGCAATTGCTGTGGCCGTGACGCCATCGAAACTTTTCTGGAGAGCTTCTTGCGCCTCGGGTATATTATTCTTAGCACGACTAATCTTGTTTGTATTCCTGAATACGATACGACAATTGACACTAGTATTATTGATCTTGATATTGGTGAAAGTGATTACTGTTATCTTCGACCAAGAAATGCAGGGGCCTCTAGCAGCGGCTTTGGGGAAGAGGGAACATGACAGAACACTTTCCTTCAGGCACCCCCTAGCCCAAAACCCTTAACCTCCCTAAACCTAAGGCCTTAGGCCTAAACCCACAACCCACCTGAACCCTACGCCCTAAGCCCGAGGCACATAGTATAAATGTAAGCAGGGACCCGAAGGAAGCATCTTGGTAACTATTTAGGCTTCTATATTTAGCAAAAGCGCTGATCAGTGACTGAAAAGGGTTCCAGAAGGAGCTCGGGCTTTGTGAGAGCTTTAGGGTTTTAGGCTTCGGGGTTCAGGGTTTGAGGGTTTGAGGGTTTAGGGTTTGGGGCCCTCTTGGTCCTGAGTAGTGGGCACTTTGCGTCTATTGCAGGGTCGTTGGAGGGTCTGGGTCCCCTCAGGTAATTCGCACATCACTGTTCCGGGTTCTGCGGGCTGACGGCGAGAGTTTGAGAGTTCCAGCTCGAGCGTGTATAAAAACTGCAGGTTGTGGTCTTTGTAGGGTGGTGAAGGGGCCTGAGTATTAGATTCCTTCGGGGTCCTGCGTTTAAGGATACACCTGCAGAACGATTTAGGGTTCTACATTTTGGAATTTGGGGCTGTGGGCTTTGGGACTCAGTTCTTCTTGCCTCCCCAAATCACAAAGTCTCACTTGCTACTCACGGGAATCAGGGGACATGGTACCGAGCCTCAGGCAGATCTCAGTAACTGAGAGAGGCTGTAAAGCTTATATAAGGCCTAAGGCAGGAAGTCTCCTCGTCGGATCACCACTGAAGCAGGGCGTGGGCCACTCTACACAAACGGTCCATCGTGGGGTACGTGTGTTCCACGATCCGTTCGAGGGTGTTGGGATCCTTCGGCAGGGGAATCCCCAACGCGGTGAAACCGGCAGCAGCACTGTGTGTTCCCGGCAGAAACATACGCCACTCGGGGATTCGCTCGTGGTGTCCGAGCGACGGGAGCTGCTCGATCTAGTCAGGTAGCAGTCCATCCGGGCGAAATCGACATAGGAGTATATGTACCATAACTTCGGTTGCAAGTAGATAGAAAAACAGTTAACTTATGACCCCGCCTCTTATATAGCGATAAGTACAACTTGAGGGGTTTGGGGGTTTAGGACCAAAGAGTTTTGGCTCAGCAACCATGCAAAGCCAAAGCCTATATAGCGAGCATAATACGAGGGCCTTGATATTTAGAGGTCTGTGTTACAGATGTGAAGGCTTGGGCAAGCTTCTTTGCGGCTAGAAAGAATTCGCTTAAAATACGGTTCCCTGATGGTATCTACCAGCAGTAGTATAGACCCCATGATGAATTTCATACCTCCTACCGTAAAAGGAATGTTGATAGGGATCCTCACATAAAGGCCCTTAGAGGGAGTGGGTTTAGTAATCAGACCCCTGATGCTACCACAGGGCCCCTTACAGAAGCGCGTTTCCCGAACATCAACCGCCATCCGCTGGGTGCCGCGCTCGACTGGCTTGCACCTCCGTAGCGAATTCACATATCGTACGTACATATCGTTTGAGAGAATGGGGTTGAATGTTAAGGGGGTTATGCTGAGGCGAAGGGTTCAGGGTTGCCGAGTTTAGGGTCTACCCAGGGTCTGTTGGTTACCTATTTTCCCTCACCATAGAGCCGGTTAACCAACAAAAACCTTGAAGAGTATCCAGCGGGGTCTAGGCAGGTTGTCCTGTCCTCAACATCGTAGCGCATGTGGGAGTTTCCGAAAAGAAGGGGTACCTTTTATTTTTTGGGGGGGGTCCCTATATTAGGGATCCTAGAATTTAGGGTATTGTATTCAGGTCAAACCTAAACCCTAAACCTTATAAAGGTCAAACCTAAACCCTGAACCCTAAACCCTAAAACACTAAAACCGAAACCCTAAACCCTAGCGCCCCTAGTTTCGGAAACCCCCCCGTGTGCTTCCTTGCGGGCATGGCAGCACTAAGCTTAGCATAGCGTTTAGCATTTAGGGTTTAAGGGTTTAGGGTTTAGGGTTTAGGGGTTTAAGGGGTTTAGGGTTTAGGGATTTAGGGTTTAGGAGTTTCGGATTTGGGGTTTAGGGGTTTAGGGTTTTAGGGTTTAGGGCTTTAGGGCTTAGGGGTTCTAGGGTTTGAGGTTTAGGGGTTTAGGGGTTGCCAGTGGCCCCTAAAATGGGTACTACCGGGAACCTTAATATGTTTGGGGACCCTGTGGCGAGGAGGCGACAGGAAAAAAAGCCCTCAACGCCTACACCCCAAACCCGAAAGCCGAAACCGCAGACCCTTATAGCATTTTAGAACCCAAAAACCACCGAGAAACTCCCACAGAGCCCTTTCAGAAGCCTTTCAAAGCCATTATTCCGGAGAGCCCTAAAAGCCCCGACGCCTTTGGAAACGCTGCGTTATAACAGTCTAATTATTAAGGCCCCTATACCCTAAACCCTTATAGTAGCCCCTATGGAGCCCTTGAAGAAGCCCTTTAAAAGAACCCCAAGAAACCTATTCTAATTATTATTAAGGCCCCTATACCTAAACGCTCAACCCTTCCAGGCACCCTTAGAGCCCCTGCTACATGCCCTATAGGATACCCCTACATTAAAGCCTCTGGATTGAAAATCCTTGGTGCCACTCAGAGGGTTTAGGTTTTGGGGTATAGGGGGTAGGGTTTAGGATCCTTGGTGAGGGTTTAGGGTTTGGGGTTTAGGGGGTAGGGTTTAGGGTTTAAGAATAGAAGAAACTTCAAAAATACATTTTAAAGTATCCGTTTAACCTCCGCCCCTGAATGTGAAAGCCAGGCCTGGATCGCCGAGGACAGCTGCTCTGACGCTTCCTGCGACCGGGTTCCTTAAAGAGACCTGTTCTACGTCGACTGTCCTTAATGAAAAAGCCGGCTGCACAAGCGGACGCATGGGGCCGAAATTCAACAAGAGGCTTCTTGGTCACAAAGTTAAGAGCGACACTTTTAGGGTTTAGGGTTTAGGGTTTAGGGTTTAGGGTTTAGGGCTACACTTTGCGCCTGTTGAAGCTGCTCATCTGGCTTATGGATTTTCTGCATCCCAGCCACAGCACATCTTTGCAAGCAGGGGCTTCACGGCTGCCAGGAGCACCTTCATCGCCCTGCTGCTCGTTGTAGACCTGCAGGGCTCCAGCGATATATGACGGATGCCATGGCAACACGGTTCTCCGTCAACTTCCACGGACCGCAGGAATCTCGCCCGAATGAGTAATCCAACCCGGTGATCGGTGTCGCCATTCGCTGCAGGCACATCCTTGCCCGTCAACTCTTTGCGCAGAAGTCTATCAGTTCCTATAGGGGCTATTTGTATACTGGTTTTTCGTTTGGGATTAGGGTTTACGTTCTTCTTCCTTGGACTTGGGAGGGAAGGAAGCCTAGATAGTTTGTTGGAGATCTCTGTAACAGAGACCATAACCAGGAGTGCGCAAGAGCCGTGTTGTGCCGTGTCAGGGTGGTAAGACGTGTAAATATAGCGAAAACTACGCTTGACCCCGCATACATGTGGTCCTTGTAACCTGCCTGTAGCTACTGGTGCACCTTCATGTAAGTTAGGACTCGCTTTTTTAACCGTTAAGTGCTCTTGCAAAGTTCTGAAAGTTCTGACCAGGGCTTCTTAGCGCTCAATACGATTTCCAAGCTTCGTGGGTGGTAGTAGAGTATAATGCAAAGGGGTTACGAAGACTCGGTTCCGTAGCATCCCCGCAAAATACTCGTCGTTTGTGATAAGGAGACCTCGAAGTACAAAGGGCATAGGCGCACTACTCGTGAGGCGGGTAAGGTTCCCTGGATTATCAACTGTAACTGAGGGTGGGCTTAGGGCTTCGGGCTTTGGGTTTCGGGGTTTAGGGGTTTAGGGTTTAGGGGTTTAGGGGTTTAGGCTTTGGGGTTGTTCGGACTCCCATTAACATCCGGTTTAGGGGAAAGGTCCATCATGAATCAAAGTCTATGCTGGGGCTGGAAGATCCGAAAATCCGAAAAACCTGTGAGCCCGATAACCAGAAACTCCTAAACCATCCAGAACCTGAACGCCCTAAACCCTAAACACCCTAACATACTAAGAATCCTCTAACTTACCATGATCCAATAGACTTGACTATACCTTAAACCTTTTGAGCCCTCACCACAACCCTTGAACCCAATGGTCCAACTATATTAACTTTGCCGCACCCTTCTGAAACCCTTAAAAACCCAAAGCCTAAACCCTGAGCCCTGTCCCCTAAAAAAGAACCCTACACACTGAGCCCTCGCCCCTAAAAACCTGACCCCTAAACCCTAAACCCTAAACCTTAAACCCTGAGCCCCAAAAGGCCTTACCTCTCAAAACCTAAACCCCTAAACCCCTAAACCCTAAACCCTAAACCCTAAACCCTAAACCCCTAAACCCCCTAAACCCCAACCCCTAAACCCCTAAACCCCCTAAACCCCTAAACCCCTACCTCTTAAAACCTAAACCCTGAACCCTGGGCCCTTCCCCTTAGAAGCAAAGCCCTGAGCCCTCTGCCCTTCTGAAAATCGTAACCTTGGTTTAGGGTTTAGGGGGTTTAGGGTTTAGGGTTTAGGGTTTAGGGTTTAGGGTTTAGGGTTTAGGGTTTAGGGTTTAGGGTTATCCTTTTCAGCCTCAGAAAACGTTCGTAAAGAAGATCCTCCTGGGCCTTACAGGTGGTTTAGGGTTTAGGGTTTAGGGTTTATAAGGTTTAGGTTATCCTTATCCTTTTCAGCCTCTGAAAACGTTCGTAAAGAAGATCCTCTTGGGCCCCACAGGCCCACAGGGGAAGCTAATTTGTCCCAAAGGCCCACCTACTAAAGAACCCCAACAGCTACAACCGTGATAAGGCCAAGCCCAAAGCCCTAAACCCCAAGCGTTCGACCCTGAACCCTAGGCCCTAAACCCCACATCCTAAACACAAAGGCTTGCGCCCTAGGCCCTGAACCCTAAGGCTTAAGCCCTAAGCCCTAGGCCCTAAACCCTGAACCCTAGGGCCTAAGCCCTAAGGCCTAAGCCCTTGGCCCCAAGCCCTGAACCCTCTACCCGACGAGTAAAGGCGCCTGTGGAAGCTTTGAGAGCCGCTCGGACGCGCGATCCGCAGCTTCCTTCATACGATTCCCCCAGAGGGTCCATGCACCCAAATAAAAAAAAAATATATATATATATATATATATATATTTTTATATATATATATGGCCTTAAGGTAGTCCCTACTTGGGTACTTTGGGGCCAAAGTATGTACTGCTTGGGCACATGGACCCTTGGGATACTATACGCCTTGAAACTTAGAGTGGGCCCGGGATTCCTGTTTGAGGGCTGCTTCTAAATGGAGTCCTTTAATTTTAAAGGGCTCCTCCAAAGGGTGAAGGTTTAGGGTTTTAGATTTTAGATTTTGTCGAAGCCTTATTGGTTCATTAATAGGGTTCCTGTAAAGGGTTCCTTCAAAGGCCTACAGTTAGTAGGAGGATTTGTGCCAGGATCCTTTATACTCTACCTTCAGGGCATGAGGATAACAATGTTTCAACTTTCTGGCTTCTACTTATATAAGAGTTAGGGGGTTGGGGTTTCAAGATGTTAAGGGTAATAGGACCCTAAACTAGGGGAATGATGGTATATCCTGTATTATGGGTAATGCAGGATTTATATCAACCGTAAGAACCCTGGTAAACATCACCCGAGAATCTGTCTCAAACACTCAAAGCCCTAAGAACCCTGAACTCCAGAAGGCCTGAAAATGCTCAGCCTAATCTTAATAACTAAATCCCCAAGCCCTAACACTTAACTTGGTTGAATCCCTGAACCCTATTTAAAGTCTAAACCCTACACCCCTGAACGTCCCCTAAACTATCCTACGACCCCCTTCCCTAAACCCTAAACCCTAAACCCTAAACCCTGAACCCTAAACCCTAAACCCTCAACCCTAAACCCTAAACCCTAAACCCTAAACCCTAAACCCTGAACCCTGAACCCTCACCTGGGGAAGCTCCGCC
>CAJNDV010009413.1:67207-83649 GCA_905221635.1 Symbiodinium sp. CCMP2456
GGGTTTAGGGGTTTAGGGTTCTCGTGCCCAAGGTCCCCGCAGATTTCGGGATTCACGGTGAAGGCTTTGCCGGAACTCGAAGAAAACCTCTCCTTCTTAGGGCTCCTCGTTATAATTTCTTTCTTGTCATCCTTCGTAAGTCACAACCAAGGGCTCTTTGGGAACATAAATTGATCCCGTTTCAAAACTCCGCCACACCAGGAGGTCCCAGTGGCTGTAGTAGCCTGTCATACCTGAGGCGTCGTACATCGCCTGCAATCCCTGCGTAAACACGATGCACTGGGATCCTTGCACCTGCACCTTGCAGCGATCGCCGTAAGACTTTTGATAATGGCCACCATTGCGGACCTGGAAAAAACCCAGCCAGCATATTGGTGCCTCTGCACGGCGTGGCCTGTTGACAGCAGCCAGAAGCTCTCCGCTACTGGCTTCCGTCCTGGCATCTGCTTCGAGGAACCACACGGCCGTTGTAAGTTTGCCCGCGCGCTGCCGCTCTGCAAGAAGCTCGCTGTCCTTGGGGAACCACTTGTGGTGGACCCCATAATGGAGGATTTCGTTGCTTTTCACCAATCTCCCCATACGCTCGGCCTGATGGAGCTTGTAGCCATAGACTACGTGGATTGCCTCCTCGGGAAATCCACAGCGTGACAACCACTGCTTGCAGCCCGTGTGTGCAGTATGGTTGCCTCTATGGCTCATGATAAGAAACAGGCATGAGTCTCTAGTTGACGGCCCGTTGTCAAGGTCCAACTCGCCCTGGCCAACATGGTTAGACTCATGTCTCAACAACTGACAACTGGCCTTGCAGCCTTGCAGGATTTGTCATTCCTTCCGTTAAAGCTAAGCCCACAGGTTTTGCATTTGACCCAGAGCATCGCTGCAAAACGAGCAGGCACAAATTATAGGATCCAAAACCCACCCTGGATTGCAATGTGTCGCCGCGGCATGCTGAAGCCTTTCTGGAGGCTGCGGATTTAGATACACATGCTGAGGTCTTCTTGGGACCTGCTTATGTTACTTACAAGGTGCAGTCGAACATGTGCTGAAATTTTGTGATTTGGATCCCACGGGCCAGGTGCTTGCAAAATAAAGTGAAAAATGAAGGCTGGGTTACCAGTAGCGTTGTAGCTAAACTGAAGCGCTGACTCTTTGCTGGATGCCGTGACTATTTCAACGCAGCGAGAAGCTTTTAGTAACGACTATGGAGCCCTGGACTACCAACGAGTGACAAGCCTGATGCAGAGAGCAGAAATCTCGCGGAGTCGAATTTGCTTTGGGCCATGCTTCGATATGTGATATGTGGAGCCACAACCTGAACCTTGCACCTCTAGACTTGTGATATGTCCAGGTGTGGACTGCATGGAAGCTCTGGTTCCGCTGTGTCGGTGCAGGCATGAATAAGCCGCGGGCGCCCTGCAATATTAAGCCTTCACAGCTCGCCCGTTACAGACTCAGCCACTCCTATTCTGTTTCACTCCCAACACTTTCGTCTTGCTGTCTTCTCTGGATTCTCCAAGCCACAATGGAGTTCAGAAGCAGCAGGATTACTTTGAGGAGCTTGCTGAACGAAACCCGGCAGTTGGCGAGCAGTCTTAACTCTGAACCCCTAAACCTCAAACGGCAAGCCTGCTAAGTTGGGGCCTTCAGGGTTTGGGCCTTCAACCCAAAAGCAACAAAGCCCTAGTCAGCGACATTTTACAACACCCAAACCCCCTCATATACCAACACCGCCACAACTCTTTTCGAACAAAAAGCTTTTGAGCCCCTCTACAAAGCTAGCAACACCATGCATCCAAAAGTTTTGCAAGAGGTCTCCCTTTTGCTAAACCTGATAAGCCCTGGGACAGAAACCGTAAACCCCTGAACCCTGAACCGCTGGCACTGTATCTGGCCTTCTTCTGCGCCTCCTCAGCAACCTTCTGACCTGTCTTCGGGGCTTTGGAGAAAGGGATTGCAACTAAGGCTGCGGATCTATTGCTTTCGGGTGCACGAGGTTATGTAGATTTCTGTTGATTGTTATTATTGGAATTGCTACCCTTTTTGTTGCAGGGCCTTCTAGGGTTTCTATAATTGGATGCTGGTTTTCTGACAGGTCATGAGAGTTTGCGGCGTTGTACAGGTTAGGCTTTCAGATGTCTGCTCAAAATCTCACAAGGGCGGCACTCAGGCTTCAGGGTTTAGACTTTGGAGCCCAGCACCCCTTCAGCAAGGAATCATCCTAATGTAGAAACCAGAATAAGTACCATGGCGTTCTGTTTATGTCATTTGACTAATTTTACAGCATACCACAAAACCCTATTGTAACTACGTATTAACGCTCCTATTTTACGGTTGGGGCCTAAGGTGTAAGGTTCACCGTGTCAAATGCTTTGAGGTCGAAGGTTTGGGGCTTGGGGTTTTCGGTTTCAGGGTTTCGGGTTTGGGGTTTTTAGGCGTTTAGGGTTTAGGGGGGTATAGCGTCTAGGGTTTGGTTCCGGAATGTTTGATTCAGGAGATACCCCATGAGTAACGGATCTTGGGTTCCGTGGGAAGCTAGCAAGAACTGCAACCCTGCGTACAACTCAAAACCCTTCTCAAGCCAGGTGCCCAAGACGATGTTGAAACTAGGTTCCTGAGTGACCCCTAAATAATAAGGGTACCCTTTTTCCTAGTATTCGGTTTTAAAAAGGACACCCCAAAATAAAAAGGGCAAAAGGGTACAACTCAGGAACCTAGGGAGCCAGCAGCCCGCTGGAAGACCATATCTCGAACGACTTCAGCAGCCTTTTTTCATGTGCCAACCGGAAATGCCAGAATGCCCCTCGATCATAGGGCTTTTCAGGGTTTAGGTTTTAGGGTTTAGGTTTTAGGGTTTAGGGTGGATGTGGCACTCTCACCCAGCCACCCTCTCTGAGGACGCCACGCAGCTGAAGGACTGCTTTCGCGAAGAATCGAATGCCCTAAACCCCCCAAAACCCACGAATCTCAAGGCGTGCTTTCGCAGATGATGGCAATACAGGGGCCTCACATTTTTGTGACTAGTCTGGTATAGTTATAACGAGGACAACCTTGCAGAACCATTCTGAAATCACACATCGAACTCCTAGAACCCTTACGAAATCCTAAATCGCTGTCTAAGGCTACGATTATGTTGTAGCTTTCCGAAGTAGCCATAAATAATCGGAAAGGTCCCCTTCTTGGGTTCAAGGTAGAAGCGAATTTTAGGGCTTTGGGTTTAGGAGTTCTTGCCGCGGTGCTTTTTCACGCGTGCTATATGGGCTAAGGGCCGACGAGGGATCAAGGATTTGATTAGAAGGATCTCCCGCATAAGGAAGCCTGACAGAACCCTTTCCTTCAGGAACATCCGCTCAACAACGAACCCCGAACCCTAAGAGCCCTAAGCCCTAAACCCCATAAGCCCTACACAAGTCAAAGAGCCCTGCATCTTGAACAAACCCTAAACCCTAAACCCTAAACCCGCTTCTTCTGCCCCAGGTGGAGCCTGCCGCCTGTGCCGCTGCGGCCACGGCGCCGCCCACCTTTTGCCAGAGGCTGCAGAGAAGGGCTTAAGGTTTATAGGGTATAGGGTTTAGGTTTTAGGGTTCAGGGTTTAGGGTTTAGGGTTTCGGGCTTCAGGTTTAGATTTTTGAGGCTTCGTCTCCGTGAGTTTCGATTGTCATAGGAGATGATTCCGGGTGCCTGATTCCCCTAAACCCTAAGCCCTAAACCCTAAATTATAAGGTTTGATCAGTTCCGGGGATTTCTGGGGGTTGCGTTTGTGTCTCTCCGATATGAGTTCGGCTTCAGGGCCCTAGACCGTAAGTCCTAAACCCCTAAACTAAACAATAAAGCCTAAAGCCTAACCACCCCTAAACCCTAAACCCTAAATTCCAAACCCTCAACCCTAAACCCCTAAACCCCTAAACCCCTAAACCCAAACCCCTAACCCCTAAACCCCAACCCCTAAGTCCTAAATGCTAAACCCATGCCAGGGTCTGGGGCCCCGGAGAGTTGGGCTTCGGGAGTCTTCAAGGTTTCAGAGGTCAGGTTTGAGGCCTTGCGGTTTAAGGTTTGGGGGTTTAGGGCTGGGGGTTCTGGTTTAGGGATTCGGGTTTAGGGCTTTAGGGTTTAGGGCAAGTTTTGGTGCTTGGGGTAAGTTTTGGGGCTTGGGGATTCAGGGACTTGGGTAAGAATCGGATGGGACTTGCATAAGCCTTCGTAGCAGTTCGGCTTGCGTATGGAAAAGAAGGCCTACCCTCTACAGCCTCGGTGAACTCAGGATCCGTCACCTCAGCGGCGGCGAGGCGCGCGTACACGCTGCCCCCGCCGCGCTGGCGGCTTCTGCTTCTTCTTGGAGAGGAGGCGGCCGCTGCCAGCGAGAACAGAGAAAATGCAGGCTGTTTGCTCCGCCGCGTAGAACACACACGCACCCCAAACCCTAAACCCTAAACCCCTAAACCCTAAACACAAATACCTGCACAACCTAAAGGGTTCGAAATGCCTAGATACTTGCACCAACGAGACCAGCCAGTCTAATACACCCTAAGCCCTTGACAGCCCTAAACCCCGAAACCCTCATCCCGTACATTCCCCTACACCCTAAAACACCAATAAGCCCTACTCCTCTAGACTCTGGGGCTCTCAAACCTGAAACCCTACAACCCTAGACCCTAAAGCCCTAAGCCCTGAACCCCAAACCCCAAAACAAAACCAATCCAGAGACAACCAAACCCTAAACCCTAAACCCTAAACCCTAAATCCTAAACGGCAAGGTCTGCCTTGCTGGGAAGGGCAGCTGCCTGCCGACGGTTCAGGGTTGCGATGCTTCTACAGACTTTAGGGGGTCCAGGTCGTCTCTAAGGCCGCTACAGTTGGACTCCCTGCAGAGCCAAAGCCCTATAAGGGTTCTATAATAGGGCTTAGGGTTTAGCTTACTTAAGGGTTCGATGTAAGGTTGAGGGTTTAGGGCTTTTAGGGCTTATAGGGTTTTCAGGGTTCAGGGTTTAGAGGTGTAGGGTTGGGAGATCAGGGTTAAGGGGTTTAGGGGTCTAGGGGCTTATGGTTCAAGGTTTAGGGGCTTAGGGTTTAGGGTTTCGGGGTCTTCAGAATTTCTCTAGGACATACCGGATGTGCCTGCAAAGGGTCTAGGGCCTTGGGCTCGCGAGATAGGGGTGAGTTGAAGATTTAAGCCAAAGGGTTTATAGGGTTTAAGGTTTTAGGGTTTAGGGTTTAAGGTTTAGGGTTTAGGATTTAAGGTTTAGGGTTTAGGATTTGAGGGTCCATGTACCCAAATAGTATATACTCTGGCCTAAAGTAGTCCCTATATTATATAGGTACTTTGGGGCCAAAGTATAGACTATTTGGGTACATGGACCCTTAAATTTCGCCTTCATCACCCTAAGGGCCCCAGCGCCGAATGAGCATACACTGTTGCAAAGCTGTATGTAATCTCCCGGATATGAACCTACAACACCATGATGCTAAACCGTAGGTTCTTTGGACCCTTAGGCTCTTTGCTCGACTGCGCGGGCGATCAAACTTACCTGAGTGCAACTACGATCTGCAGCTGAGCAATCTCAAACTCGAATTGAAGGTCTTGACCCCTACCTCTGACCGACATAACCTACCTATTTTTGGCGGCTCCTTTTCGTGGCTTCCTTTGAAAGGTAGGATTTCGGGCCTAAGGCCTAAACCCTGAAGCATCGTCAAAATTCCGACAAGCCCGATGAGTTCTCGGTCATCGCTTTAAGTTTAGGTTTTAGGGTTTAGGGTTTAGGGTTTAGGGTTTAGGGTTTAGGATTTAAGCAAGTAAGACTGTCTGGATGGCCTCTGCCCTCGCAGAGCTCTTTCAGCAGCTATGTACTGAAAGGCCGGGGGCTGAAACCCGAAACGACTCAGACCAAAAGTCCCAAAGTCCAGGGTTTAGGGTTTAGGGTTTAGGGTTTAGGGTTTAGGGTTTAGGGTTTAGGACCCCTAAGCCATCGGACTGCCTTGCACAGACTCTCCGGAGCAACGACCCCCATCTTCACAAAAAAAGGGGTGGTTTCTACACACTGCTGCATGCCGCGCCCGCTGGACTGGAATGTAATCTTGACTGAAACCCAAAGGGCCCAAGTACCTACTAAGCACGTACTCTCCCAAGTAGTAACCTACAGAACTACTATCCGAAACCCAAGTACCTGACTATTAAGTCCTTTCAACCCGTAGGGAAGGAGTATACGTTCTGCTTCGGTAGGTTTTTTGGGGGCCATAGGTAGTCGTACCTGTGAATCCCGACCCGAAACCCTAAATCCTGAATTAAATGCTTGAAGCTTCTCCACCCCTCATTGTTTGGGGTTTAGGGTTTAGGGCCCCACCCTAAACCCTGAACCCTAAACCCTTCATGTAGTGTGGGGTTTAGAGGTTTAGGTTTTGGGGTTTAGAGTTTAGGTGTAGTGTACATGTAGGGTTTCAGGGTTTAGGGCTTTGGGCTTAGGGTTTTAGGGTTTAAGGTTTAGGGCTTCTTTAAGGGATCCTTCAAACGATCTACAGGGGTCTTGTAAGGTTCGGACCGCTCGTTGTCTCAGTGACTCACAAGCCGCCCCCACCTAAACCCTGAATTCTACACTTTAGGGTCTAGGGTTTAGGGTCCCTGAACCCAAGCATCCCAAAATCTATTTACGACTTTAAAAAAACCGCTCCGCCCGCACATTGCGTTTAGTTTAGTTCTCTATCCCCCATATGATCTAAATGAAAGTCTTAGGGTTGGCCTGTCTATCGGTCTTTCCCTAAACCCTAAACCCTAAACCCTAAAACCCTAAACCTTAACCGTGAGTCTTTCAGCGACTTCTACTCTAGAGCCCTAAACCCCCTGTTATGAGCCCTACGAAACTCGGTTTAACCCTTAGAAAGCCTTCCGTTTCCCTTCTTGGACCTGCAAAGCCCTCCAAAACCCCCGCCTGTTTGGACATTCAGGAAAAGAAGCCCTAAACCCTAAACTCCAATAACCCTAAACCGTAAACCCTAATCAACCCCAACAGCCCCAAACCCTAAACCCTAATAAACCCCAACAGCCCGCCCCACACCCTAAACCCTAATAAACCCCAACGGCCCTAAACCCTAAACCCTCATAAACCCCAACAGCCAGAAACCCTAAATCCCAAACCCTAATAAACCCCAACAGCCCTAAGCCCTAAACCCTAATAAACCCCAGCAGCCCTAAACCCTAAACCCTCACAACCCCCAACAACCCTAAACCCGAATCAACCCCAACAGCCCTAAACCCTAAACCCTCATAAACCCCAACAACCCTAAACCCTAAACCCTCAACCCTCAACCCTAAACCCTAAACCCTAAACCCTAAACCCTCAACCCCAACCCTTCAAAAAAGGGCTGCGCCCCAGGCCTCCTTCTTGAGCTGCTCTGCGGCTCCACGGGCAGCGTCCCCGACGGCATTCTCTAACCTGGGTTTAGGGTTTTGGGTTAGGGTTTAGGGTTTAGGGTTTAGGGTTTAGGATGGTTTAGGGTTTCGTTATGTTTCTAGAAGGAAGTTCTTAGTTTTGAGGGTTTCTACCAAAGGGCTCTTTAAGGGCCTAATAAGGTGGTTGAGGGTCTGGGGGTACGGTTGAAACCCTAAACCCTAAACCCTAAACCCTAAACCCTAAACCCTAAACCCTAAACCCTGGGGTGAGGGTTTAGGGTTCCGAGACTCCCAAATCTGCAGCACATCGCGATTTCCTCGGGCTTCATAGGGGCTCTACCGGCCGGTGTAATGGGTTCTTTAGGGTTTAGGGTTTAGGGTTTAGGGTTTTAGGGCGTGTATGCCAGGGATTGAGAGGGAGAGTCAGAGGCAGAGTCAGAGGGAGACGGAGAGAGAGGGAGAGCAGGAACGAGCTCAGGGTTTTGAGTAAACGGTCTCGGGTCATGGCCTAAGGTTTAGGGTTTAGGGCTATGGCACAAGGTCTAAAGTTAGGGCTTAGGGTTTTGGAGTCTCATGGTCACCTTCTTGTTACTGTTCCGATTGCTTAGCCCCCTATGAACAAAGTTTTTGTCTGTCTGCATGCGTGCTACAGACAGGTTCTAAACACACTTTACCTGCAAAACCCCCTTGTTCTAGCATGACTCTTGCACTTTGTGGAATGCTCCCTTTGTCAAGACATGTCTTGCATGGTTGACAGACTGAACTCTATAGACGCCAATATAGCTTTCGTAACTAGGCTAGCCGACCCTCAACCCCAAACCCTGCATCCTAAACCCTACTTAAACACAAAACCCTTTAACCCTTAATTCTAGAAGTTCGAGGCAGAAGCAGATTCTGATTTGGGTTTTGGGTGGTTTACACATACGACAAACAAGCGCCATAAGTAGAGGTCAGTTATGTGCGGAGTGCAGAAACCAACGTAAATGCCACTGGCTTCTGGACCTCGGAGGAAGCCTTTGGAGACAAAATACCGTGGATGGATCATGGGGTGGGGTGTGACCATATATATATATATATATGTATGTATATATATATATATACACATACATACATACCTATACCTGTATACACGTGTATATATAACACAGGTTCACATGTACACATATATACGCTCTGTAATCAGCTTGTCAAGAACAACAGCTACATCGCGATCTTCCGGTTTCTCAGACTTTACAGAAATCAAGACGGGCTCAGGTCTAGGGTTTAGTTTACGGTTTAGGGTTTAGGGCTTGAGGGGTCTAGGGTTTAGGGGTTAGGGGTTTAGGGTTTCGGGGTTTAGAGTTTGGGGCTTCAAGGTTTTAGGGTTTAGGGCTTAGTTTACGGTTTAAGGTTGAGGCTTGGGGTGAAGTGTTTAAATCTTGAGGTTCATGGCTCTCGCAAGACCTTGCTCTAGCTTAACAAGTGCATTAACCCCCGAAATGCATCGGATTAGATTTAAACCCGAACCTCTGGGTGGGGGGTGGGGGGCCCTAAACCCTAAACCCTAAACCCCTAAACCGAAACCCTCGATCAAAAGCCTTACCCCGTTCAGCCCAAGCTTTGCGGCGAAGTCGCTGTGCAAGCATTGGGTTTGCCTGGCACAAGGGAGGGTTTAGGGCTCATGCCATATGTCGGATCTTAAAGTTGCTGACGGTTCACAGTGCTTGTTTTAGGGCCTTAGGGTTTAGGGTTTAAGCTTTAGGCTCGAGGGTGTACGGCGTGTTCGGTTTAGGCCTCAAGGACGTCTAGGGTTTGGAGTTTATCGGGGTTTGGCTTGCGGAGTCTTGTGCAGGTGTAGGGCGCGTGGAATCCAAGGCACCTATCCTTGATCCTGAAAACCAACATCAAAGGTTTGAGGTTCAACGTTTAGGGTTTAACAGTTAACTTGTTGGGGTTTCAGGGCGAACATTGCAAAAGCCTCCGGTTTAAAATTCAAGGGTGTCGGGGTTCAGGGTTTAATTAAGGGTTTAGGATTTCGGAGAGGTTTGTGTAGGGTTCAGGCTTTGCGCTACAGCCCTGAACCCCAAAGTCTAAAGCCTAAACCCGCAACCAACAAAGCCCGGGGACGCACGGCCTGCAATCGGTTCTACGCAAATTTTATACCCTCAACCCTAAACCCTAAACGGTTAGAGCACCGCTACAAGAAACCACTTTAAGACGAAAGTATAGTTCAACCCCAAGCTGAAACCCTAAACCGCATTGTAACAGTACCTACAAGTATATAGAAAACCCTCATTTGAGGCCAAAGTAGGATTGTACCCCAAACCCCGAACCCTAAATTACTGTACTCTACTTGGAGGATCATGGGACTTAGTAAGTAGGGTTATAAGTCCCTGAATAATTCGGGTTATATAAGAAAATATAAGTGCAGTTCCTAAACCCTAAACGCTAAACCCTACTTACTAAGTCCCACGATCCTTTAAGTACTGGTAAAGGACCCTGGCGGCCAGAGGCCTTGTCAGGTTGAGCCGCGATCCTGCTTCCAGCCTGGAGGTTGTAGGGTTTGGGGTTTAGGGTTTAGGGTTTTGGTGGTTTCAGGGCAGGTACCTCATTGTCCATGATACTGTTGATGATATAAATCCTGCAGTAGCTTAAGGACCCTACACTAGTACTATGGGAATTATGATATATTCCTATTATGATGGGTAATGCAGGATTTATATCATCAACCGTAGTTCAGGGTCAGTTGTCGGAGCAGAACGAATCGAGGGCTGTATTGCATAGGGTTGAAATGGCATCTTTGAGGGATCCTTTACTGTGAGGCTTCCTTGAAGCGCTCGTTCAAGGGTTCCTTCAAGATTTAGAAGTGTAGAATATTGATAGAAGGGCGCTGTAGGGTTCTACAGAGGTTCAGCATTTAGGGTTTCGGGTTTCAGAGTTTTTAGAAACCATACAGTTATACGGCCCTCTCGAGACATTCACGAGCAGCCCTCCCAACTGAAGACTCCACCCACACAACACAACGAACTTGAAAACCCACAACGCCTTGTACCTCAAGTAAACCCCAAAACCTCCACTGGCCCCAAAATGTAGGGATTTTCCCCTTTGCCATTAGTCAGTATAAGCAGGCAACCCCCACATGAAACTGCACAAGGCCATTACCGCAGAAACTTGTTGAAAAGGTTCATTACCTCTTTTGTCCAACACCATAACCGGACGCCCCAAATTTGACACGTTACACATCCCTACACCCTAACCCCGACACCCCGAACCCTTAACTCCGAGACCTAAACCCTAAAGCCACCTGCCCCCTGTCTGAAGCAATAAACCCTAAACCCTAAACCCTAAACCCTAAACCCTAAACCCTAAACCCTAAACCTCTTCAGCCCGAAACTTGAGACCTCACGCATGCAAGCGGACCTCGGCCGCCGAAGTGTTTGCCTCCTTGCTGCGTGAAGCTTTTTCGTATAAACATGATAAGACAAGACAGTACAATACAATATAGTTTAGGGTTTAGGGTTTAGGGTTTAGGGTTTAGGGTTTAGGGTTTAGGGTTTAGGGTTTAGGGTTTAGTACGAACCCCAGTAATTAGAATGGATAAGTACTTGCAGCATAGCACTCAGCACTTGCTTCTGAGGGCAGCGTAAAACCCGAAGCAACGCAGGCTCGGGACAGCGGAAAGCTCTGCCCGTAAGACTGAACTAACCACACGGTTGGGAATTTGGAGTTTAGCGTTTTGGGATTACCTGTGGCCCCAAACACCGACCTTTTGAAGGAGGTGTATATAGAAACCTCAATAAGGAACCTTAGAAAAGGTTTTTTCGGCTACAGGTAGGGTTTAGGGTGTCAGATCCTCAAATCTGGCAACCGGCGGCTTACACGGCGTGCCGTGGAATCGAGCCGCTCTTGTCTGTATATCCCTATACAAGCCCGAGAACTGGACTATACATATATATATATATATCCAATAACATATGTGGGTAGTTCTCTAAAATAGGGTCCGTTTCGGGTCCTTTTTATAAGGGTGCCGTACTATATTGGGGACCCAACAAGGGACCCTGACTTAGAGAACTACCCATATTCTAATTTCTACGGCCCCAAAAGACTCTGAGAGTCCGAGGAACGAGCGCACGGAGAACGATAAGGCCTCGATGTATAGTGGCCTGAACAATACAACACTAAGTCCTTATAGTCCCTATATTCATATACCTAGACTGGTACTACAATCTACCCCACAACCTTTTATTAAGGCTGCCACGTCTTCAACCCTCAACCCCCGAAACCATGATTGACGCCTTACTTGCAGAGCCCAGAGAAGCCTCCAAAGAACCCTCAAAGGAACCCAGTGCTGAACCCTAAAGCCATACACTCCTGTCCTTGAGGTCCGGCGACCCATCCTTGGTGGTAGTGGCCTCCATTCGTTTAGGGTTCCTTGTTTGGGGTTTAGGGTATGGGGTTTATAAGGTTAGGGTTTAGGGTTTAGGGTTTAGGGTTTAGGGTTTAGGGTTTAGGGTTTAGGGTTTAGGGTTTAGGGTTTAGGGTTTAGGGTTTAGGGTTTAGGGTTTAGGGCATTTAGCGACTTCGGGGGTTCGTGGCAGTATGGGGGCTGGGGGGTTTTTATCAAGCTTGTACGGTTTATGAGGGTCTGTGGGTTGTTTAGGGTTAGTTTTTGGGCTTGTGGTGTTGATTTTCATACAGATTCTTGGACGGAATCGGACCCTAAACCCTAAACCCTAAACCCCAATGAGGACTTCGGCATTCATGTCGGCCTTCAGAAGGACCCTGTCATAGAATCCCTCAGAGAACCTTCTAGATTCCAGAAACCCTAGCAGAGTCCCTACAGAATTTGTCTAGAACCCCAAACTGGAAAGATCCCTGACTTATGACGTATAACTATAAAACGCTAAGCACTTGGTATTGGAACGGCAAACAAGTCTCTCTTGGCTGGCAGGTAATGCACTGTCACAAAAGGGTTTAGGGTTTAGGGTCCCCTAAACCCTAAACCCCAGACCCTACACCCAAACCCCAAACTCCAAAAGTATAAATTGTCGCGTGCGGCGACACATGGTTGGTGAACTTGACACCGGCTCCGCCAGGTCAAGGTCTTCAAACCGTCTCTGCTGTGGCAGCTTGGCGATGCAGCCCTTGCACCTCAGGCCCGCTTCGAGCTCGCCGCAAAAAACTTCTGCAATGAGGGGCTGTTGCACGCCGCCAAGCCTGGCAAGAATCGCACACAGGAAATCGAGGTCTGGCTCCGCAGGCACGCCATTATGAGGCTGCCGCGCCTGCATCTCGAGCTCATCGCAAGCGGACCACTCTATCAGAAGGTACATCTCACTCACCGCCTTTGTCGCTTCAGCTTGCAGCCACCGGTCCACTTCTGCTTGCGTTGCGGCTTCAAACTTGGTTCTCCCCTCCACGTCTAATCAGCGCCAAATTACTTATACTCCTTATTATAAGACGTTGGGTTCTTTTGGGGGTACCAAAAACAAGAGCTGCAGACCACTTGGACCCTTTCACGAACCCTAGAGCCCGAAAGCCCTTGAATCCTGCAGCTTCTTCTTTCAAGAGAGCTCTTTATAAAGTTTAGAGGGACTTTGAACCTTGAAAGGGAAGATCAGCGAGGACTCAGACAACCCCTTGCAGAACCATCATCAGCTGGGTTTATGGTGTAGGGTGTAGGGATTCAGGGTTGTAGGGTCCCTTCCCTAAACCCTAAACCCTAAACCCTAAACCCTAAACCCTACCGACCCTGAGCTGTGTAAAAGGAAAGATCCTTAAAGGACCCTGGAAAAGACACCTGAAGCACGAAACGCTTGCAGAACCCTGGCCCTGCAATAGAATCCCTATTTCAACAGATGTAAAGATCCCAAGGCCCCTGATAAGCCCTTATAGAAACCATTCAAAAACCCTGTAGAAACCCTTTGTATAACATAACGAGCACCCTAGAACCCAAAACCCCAAAAGATCCCAAAACCCTAGACGCCCCCTAAACCCTACAGAAGCCCTTTCAGCGAAGCCTTTAAAGCTTGACTATTTCACAGCAATCCCACGGCCTTCTGGATCCTCACCCTATCGTTCCAGGATTTTATAGTTAGGCCCCAGACCCCTTGAGGACCCAATAATTTAGGGTTTAGCGTTTAGGGTTTAGGGTTAGGGTTTAGGGTCTAGACCCTAAACCCCAAACCCTATAATAATACGGTCCATGGAAGCATAGGGTTATAGAACGGCTAAACTGCCCGAAATCCCTGTATAGAATTACAGAAACCTTTAGAACACCACTAAGAACCTGTAAAAGGCCTTAAAACTGGAACCGTGGACCCTAAGCCCCCCCCAAAGCCTAAACCCCTAAACTAAACGGTAAACCCCAAAACCCTAAACCCCCAACTCTAAACTGAACCCCAAACCCTAAACCCTGAACCCCAAACTCTAAACTGAACCCCAAACACCAAACCCCAAACCCTAATCCCAAGCCCCGTCCCCCTCCTCGGCCCGGAGAGCTAAACGCCGCGTCCGCGGCGCCGGCGGCGCGCCGAGGAAGCCGCGGCCGAGCCGCAAAGCCAGGAGCTGAGGGTGGGCTCAGGTTTTTTTTTTGTTGGGGGGGGATTTCGGGTTTAGGGTTTAGGGCTTAGGGTTTGTTTTGGTTTTTAGGGTTTAGGGTTTAGGGCTCGGGGTTTAGGGCTTAGAGTCTGTTTTCATTTCATTTTATTTAAGGGTTTCGGGTTTAGGGTTCAGTGTTTTAGGGGTTTGGGGCTTTCGGGGTTTAGGGTTTTTTTGGGTTTAGCGATCTAGGGGTTTAGGGTCGTTGTTGTCTGCGTTGTTGCTTTTTGTTTTTTTGGAGGGTTTAGGATATATCCAGAGTTGAGGGTTTAGGGTGCTTGTGTTGTTGGATTTGGGTTGTTTGGTCGCCCGCCAGATAACCCACTGGGTTTTTTGAGATACTTCGGTGTTTGGGGCTGAGGGTTTCCCGCACAGTTGGAATGGGGCTTCCTTGAAGGGTCCTTACAAGCCTGTTATAAGGGATTGACGGTGCTTTATGCGGTTTCGACCGGCTACAGAGTTAGAACAATAATAAGGTCTTGTAGCAAAACAGACCATACTAATCATAATCAATCAAGAGCTTAAGGTAACTATGTCGGCCTCTATGTTAATAAGGCAGGGTATGTCTGCCAATTTACCCCTCTGTCAACAAAAGGACTTGTTGAACACAGGGCTTCTTAGCTTCTTCGACGTTTAATATTCGGGAAATGAGTTTGCTAGATAAGGGTCCCTTTTTAGGCCCCCCAATATAGTACGGCACCCTTATATCAAAAACCCTAAACGGGACCCGAATTTAGAAAACTACCCACTTAGAATCTACGGTAGCTCTTACTCTGGTCCTGCTGCTGGGATCCTCTTTACTTAAGGAAGGGCAAACTACATCAAGTGGTACTGAGATCAAGGTCATGGTTCAAGGACCCAAAGAGCCCCAAAAAGGGGCTTGAACATGGAGTCTACCTTCTCAGTCGTATCAAGAGGTCCCAGCAAACCCTCAACCCAAAACCCAAACCCCTAAACCCTAAACCCCTAAACCCTAAACCCTAAACCCTGAATGAGCATGTTTATTGTCTATTCTTTAACTCACGGCTTGCAGGTTCTCTCTGGGATTACTGTGCGCGCGCGGATGAAATAGGAGGGCGAGCTGCCAGCAAAACGACTGCTGCGCCGACGCGCCGACGTCGTAGTTTTGCCATGGCCGGTGCAGGAAAAGGCTTAAAGACTTTAACATAAAGCTTTCACTATGTGCTGATGTCCAACCTGGAATTACCGGTTATGGGTATGGCTAAGTGGGTGCCCCTTCTATGGAAGAGAGACCTGGGCGTCAAACATCAGTCTTGTAGAAATACAGCCGCTAGCTTCTTTGTCTGTTGCTTCACCTTACTGGTCAATCTACTGAAGCTCTTCAAGAGTTGTTTTGTGCGCTGCGGGCTTGCCACCATGCAGGCTGGCTGAGACATGCACCTGCTTCCTTGCCCTCTTGAGCCTACCATCGATCCAAGGTTGAACCCATGGGCCCCTAGTGTGGGCCCTTACTCCTGGGATCCTTATGCAGCTACTATATACCCTATATGTACCCTTAAGGGTCCCTAGAAAGGCCTAAGGGTCCATATTCGGGGCCCATACTCCCTCCCTCCATTAAAGCCTAAAGCGCAGCCCCTGAGCCCCCCCCAAGCCCAAAGCCCCATGAACCCCAGGCCCCAGACCCTATAAATCCCTAAACCCCTATACCCTAAACCCTGTAACTCCCTATAAATCCCTAGAACCTATAAATTCCCAACCCTATAAGTCCCTAAACCCTTAGCCTTAAACACTAAACCGTAGGAGCCGCTCTGTTACGGCAATGCTACGTTATTGCAGGAGCCGATCTGTTGGGTCGTTAATTGTAATACTCCAGGAACCGATCTGTTACGGCAATGTTTCGGGTACTTCAGGAGCCGATCTGTTACGGCAATGTTTGGGGTACTTCAGGAGCCGATCTGTTACGGCGCTGTTTGCGGTACTGCAGGAGCCGATCTGGTTACGGTAATGTTTGTGGTACTGCAGGAGCCGATCTGCTACGGAAGTGTTTGGGTTACATCAGGAGCCGATCTGTTACGGCGTTGTTTGGGGTACTGCAGGAGCCGATCTGTTACGGCACTGTTTGTGGTATTGCAGTAGCGGATGTTATGGCAATGTTTGGTGTACTTCAGGAGCCGTTCTGTTACGCAGTGTTTGGGCCTACCTACCTACCTTATCCGGTTCACCTGACGCCGAACGTTGCTTCCCTTTCCACGTCCTCAGCATCACCGCACGTCGCTCGCAGCGGTTTCGCCGGAAGCATGGCCTGCAGCGGAAAGGTGCGCGGATCGCTCCATCACTGTTCCTTGTTCCCACCTCGCTCGCGCTCCTGCTTGGACCTATTTGCCTAAATCGTAAAGAAAAATGCATGTCCCACCAAGCTATAAGTTTCTGGCTTGATGTATATAGATCGTCGACCTCAGGACCGAGCAAGGCAGTAGCATGACCGAAGACGAAACAGTCTCGTGAACCAGCAGCACGGTCCTCC
>CAJNDV010009424.1:4302-28331 GCA_905221635.1 Symbiodinium sp. CCMP2456
ACGACAACGACAACGACAGCAACAGCAACAAATACAAATACAACTACAACAAACACACATACAAATCACAAACAAAGGCAGGAAAGCAGTGTCTCAAGATCTCTGCGCCGCCGTAAGAATCCCGACTTGTCTTCTAACGCCAAGACGCTGTGAGTTGCCGTCGTGGGCTGCCGTCCCAACACTTTCTCCTCCGACTGAGAACGTCGGTGTAGCCTACAGGCCCTCGATGCAAAACGGTGGCTGCTACCGGTTAAAAATTAAAATGCACACTCCATTTCTCGCAATCTTACAGAGTAGCACTACTTGGGCTCTGAGCGCTCGAGGCTGCTGAGGTGTCTGCTTTCCCCAACGTCAGGTGTCTCTGCTTTTGGTAGACAAAGTTTCACATGTCGGGATGTCACAGCAAGAACGGAAAGCATTGGGTGCAGAGATCTCATGACAAGCATGCCATGTATAAGTATCACAGTACAAGTGCTTTTTGTGTCAGTGCTGCGTCCTGGAGCCGGCAACGGGGCTTGTTCGAAGGGCATCTTCGAGGAGGCAGAATTGCACATCAAACCGTCTATGCCAGGACTCACTGAACAACCGGCCAAAAGAAATGTTGCGATGTTCAAAGCGGTGTCCTACTGTTCCGAAGGAGCCATTAGGCTGCAAATGGTGATGTAAGCCCCTAGCCACTAAACCCCAATCCGCACGGCTCCTCCATTTCCTGCTGGAAGGCAAAGATGCGAAAGTAGCCATCATGGTCAGTGAATCGATCGAGTAAAGGCCGCACCTGGACAAGGCAAACGCAAAATTAACTCCTCGACTTAAATAAGCCAAGCCACGGACGATGGACTCGACACTAACCAGACAACAAGCCAATCCCGTTTCAATTCCGACGACCTGGGTCGGTGGCAAAGGGATAAAGCGAAAACGGCTTCGAGTTTGGGAGTGGCTTCCGCACGTCCGTTATAAATGTGTCCTTACCATCTTTGGGGGGATTCTGAGAAATTCTGACCACGCGCCGCGTCCAACGAAAGTACCTCTCATGGGGTCGTGCTCTCATATCTCACTCAGTCTTACCCCACGTGTTTGTTTGTGAACTGTTCTGAAATTGAACTGCTCATAAGCTAAACATCGGGCTCTCAAACCGTGCCCTCGTTCTCTTGCATTCGAATCAGTTATTTGGTCGAAACGCTGAAACGAACAGGATTCAAAATGTAAGCATGTCGATCTGGGACTGCCCGGTCAATACTCGATGGCGTCGAGGCTTGAATGGCACAAATCTGATAAAGCTCATACTGCAAACAGAGACATCACAACAACGCAGCCGGCATGTGGGGCTGTGATGATCCACTTCGAAGACACAGAATTCGCAAAGTATCCGAGACCTCGCTGGCAGAGAGTGCGCTAGGGATGGTGGGAGTCGTCCGCGTCAGGGGAAAGATCCTCCACTGTCATGCAATTCACGCATCGCACCTTAGGCATCCGGCCGGGTTGCTCATAGGCCTTCGCCGCTACCAGATTGGGTATGTAACGCTATGCATCAACAGACTCGGCCTAAAACGGAGAAAGTCCTGAGGAAGTGGTCAGGCTGGATGCGCCCGGCGTGGGCTTCCAGGCTGGACCAATAGCTGTCGTCAAGCGCGGTGCCGAGATTGATGCCTGCTGCAGCCCGGTGCCAATGAAGACAGGTCAAGGCTTCGCAGCGTCCAAGTCTAGAATGTTACGGCAGATGCTGCAGAAGGCTGGCAACGCCACACCTCGGGCTTCACAAAGGGCGCCGATCCGATGCAACAGTTCACGATACTTCTCCTTGAAAGGCAGTGGTGCCAAAGCGAGATGCATCCGACAAGAATCGAAAATTATAAACGGCCACACGCAGAAAAAGGATGATCGCCCTCGAACCGAACCCTCCAGAAAGAGCAGCTCAGTTGCAGGATCTGGCGGCGGCTTAGGCTCGAAGACCGACATCACATCTTGGATTCTCACGCTCACGCGCTCAGGGCGAAAGTCGTTGCGGGGCAGCTGACAAAAGAAATTTACAGGCTTTCCGAATTGTACTATACAAGCTGGCTCAACGTAGCTTGAAAGCCCAACGCCCGAACAGCGGGACCAGATGACTTGACATTGGGATGATGTTCTGCTCAAGTAAGGCGTCATCGCCATCTCCACCACCATCACCACCACTAGTAGTAATAGTAGGCATCATTAACGCCACTCACTGCTGCTGATGCCATATCCGCTGCTTTCACCGTAAGTGTACGGCAGTAGTGGCGTCGGTATCAAGCATCGGCAGTGAAAGGGGGTTCTGGCAACCTCATTCTGCCGAGCTGCCGTGGCCTGGGGGCCCAACTTCGGCCCGGGGAGTCTTCTCCAAGAAATGAGTTGTGAAGGTCGTCTCCACCTGCACCGGATGCAACAGTCTAGACAAGTATGATGCGGGCAAGACGGATGCAGATGTCTAGGTCCGCAGAGCCTCCAGGCAGAAGCGTGCGAAGTCCACCAGGAAGGGTTGCCCAGCCAGGCGGGGGAAAAACTCGAAATGCTCGGCCAAGGCCTTCGAGGCTTTGCGATACCCCAAACCCGCGAAGGTTAAAGGCGCCGCGAGATTTTCACAGGACCTGCGGCTTGAGGATAAATGCTCTTGAAGCCACTCTGTTCAATTTCAGGTTTGCAGCACCCGAATCGCATCTCGGGAGTGTGGAGATGTTGAGAGCTTGGGAAGTCTGGATCGTGCCTCTGCATCAATCGGCATTTGTGCATCGCTCAGTTGCCGTGGAGCCATGAGCCCTGTCAGCCCTCGGAGAAATTGATCTCCTGGGGCAGGCTCCAAAGTCTGTTGTTCGTGAAATGCAAAGCTTATCTGCCTCCTCTATAATGCCGCTGCTGCGAGCTGCACTACTACAAAAACTTCTCAGGCCAGCATGCACACCCAGGCGTGACTTGGAACTACCCTCGGCCGAGAGTCGCGTACATCTTCCGCAGTTGAGTCTGTCAAAATCCTTGAAAAACCTGATGCACGTTTCCGGAGAGTCCCCAGGAGTAATGGAAAAATCACAGCATCTGGGAATGCAGGCATGGAGACTCTTTGGGTCGGAGCTTTCGCTGGAAGGCATGGAGCTTGATGCGACGCATGAAGTCTGTAACCTCAATCTGGCAAAGATTGCAGGGGGCCAAAAGCACTCCGAGAATGAAGGAAGCATGGCACAGCTGCCTCTCCCGAAACCTGCACTGCAGGCACATTGCCACAAAAGCTGGGAAACGGTAGCTACTGTGCCATGGCGGTGCATGCCCCAGCATCTCAAGACTAAAGGCAATACCAAGATGCGTCGCACGCAGCATGCCGAAGCCGACCAGGTGCGGAGCCCGGACGGGGCCGGAAGCGGCGACCTTTTTGCAAGCTTACAGTATCTTACACAGCATTTGCACACTTCTCCAGCACGACATGCTTTGAGTCGGAGAGAGACCTACGCCTATAAGCACTCACTAGTATAGTCCGTATAATTAGCAACAAACAAGATTCGGAGCACGGCAGCTAGTCAACATACACTTGCTTTGCAGCATGCTCGCAATGTTGGAGATACTGACGGCAGCGAAGCCACACTCAAACGCCGCTGCCGCACGCAAGTGCGGCGGCGCTTTGGGGGTCGGCGGCTTCTCGAATATTGGCACTGGCTGAACCTGTTCAGAACTTCGCAGGATCAGACGGTGCACAGGGCATATCACGAGCCTTGCCTGCTACAGTACGTAGTTCTGAATTCTATTTGAAGTTGGGGGGGGGGGGGGGGGTTCAACTCGTCATCTATGTTGCGACCCTAAGAACTCGAGAAACCTAGCCACTGCCGTTTCTGTTGGGACCGACCGATTTATTCCAGGCTAGAGACGGCTGTTCGTTGAGCCGTCAAAGTTCCGTCCGAGATCCAAGTATCGAATCAACCGTGGAGAGCCACACACCGAGCCTTCGTCTAAGCAACGCCCCAGCCCAAGCCACCCGAAATCGTACCACCAAGCGTTCATTGGCGAACCATAATTGCTATCATCGCGAACAACTATCCAAGAGCACTTCCCATCCAAGCGGTACTGACAGTACACTTCCAAACGAGCCCTTGAAACGCAACTTGAGACCACTGCTGCTTGTCTGCCGTGCCACGTCCTTTCGTGTTTGTCTGTGTATGTGTAGAAACACACACACACACATAATAATAATAATACGTACATTTTAATGCATGTGTGTACGTATGTCTATGTATATATATATACACATAGATAGACAGATACAGATATAATATACTATACGTATGCATGCATGCATTCATGCAGGTGTGTGCTATGTGTGTACATACATACAGGTATGTATATAGATATAACAATATATATATATATATAGATATATAGATGTGTGCGTGTGTATGTGTATATATGTATATATATAGAACCGTATGTGTGTGTACATATATATATATATATGTATGCGTGTGTGTGTGTGTGTGTGTCTGCGTGTGTAGGTATGTATGTGGAGATAGATCTGTGTTCTATATGGAGATAAGTATTTATTCTATGTATGCACACTCGCATGCGCTGGAGTCCTCACTGACGATCTTTGTCATGTCGCGCAAGGTACAGCCCTGCACATCCCAACCCATGTCTTTACACATATACAGTAACAGCGGAGATGCGAACCAACCCACCGAAAGCGGGAATCGCAGTCGCGAGAGCATGGCTCAGTGGCACGGTAGATTCATGTTGTTATTGTGCTACAGCTGCTACTAGCTGTCGCGAATGAGACCTTTACGAATCGCTAGCCCGCTTGACTTGAGGAATGCACCTCATCAGCTTCAGGTTCATCTGTTGGCGCTTCCAGGCTGGGGCCATCCGGCGACACGAATACCTGCTCCGTGCACTTCCCTGGTTAAGGGAACTAGCAGGGCTCTTTACGGAGCCAGATGGAGCCAGGCTGCCGCTTGGGTCATGGAAACTGGAGAGAAGGGCTCTTCATCCGCTCCATCTTCATCCTCTTCGAGCCGACTTTCTCCTGTCTCCTGAAACGAGAGAAGTTACGGTTCCTGAATCGTGAGCATTGCATGCAGCATCTTTCATGCGGCTCCTCGTAGCACGTCGAGCCAGTAAGTTCCATGGCGCCCTTGGCCTCTTGCACCTCAGAGGGAGCCGGTCATGCTCGCCCGCACTCTGCACTCATGTCCCCACCGAGGCAGCCGCCTGAGAAAGCGGGATTTGCAAGATGTCTGCCACATCTTCTGGGGCCACGTTGCGCGCCAGCATGCCTGAACTTATGTCCAGGTTCTTGTATCACAAAGACAGACAGCATCGCACCTATCACTTTCTGGAGAACACCTCCAGCGGCAAACTTCGAGCCAAGGGACGCTGAGTTAGAACTGGTGTGTCCTGCAAAGTGCAAGCCAGCACTGGTCTACACAGCTTGAAAGTGCAAGTTATTTTCAAGGGTACCACGTCAGGCGGTCCCGATCCAACTCCATAGATCTAGCGCAGCGCAAGGCAAAGGCTCTTTCCTACCGAGAGCCAAACAGGCCTTGAGCCAAAAGATAGTTGCAAGCACACAGGCGCACAGCTGCCGCTTGTTGTCTCGGGACGGGTCTCCGTGGTGCAGGGACATGCCAGGATGGCCCAGCATCGAGTGGATCAGCCTGTGCAAGGCTCAGCAGTGTGCCTAACATTACGTAAGACGTAAGAGTTGCAGCCAGCTGATGTGACCTGTGGATCATGAAGCTTCGGCTACAACACGGCCTCAAGCATCCGTGAATATCAACCAAGCATGGGCGTGTCATCTATCAAACCCACCTACAAGCCCCGCTAACTTGTTCAATGGCTCTTGTTGCCAGCTTGGGTACCCCGAAGTTGGGCAACGGCTCGTCGGCGCCGACGACTGGCTTGGCCTACCGCAAGGTAAGGGTTGCTCTGGTCGTGTCGGACTCGTGTCGATGTCCGCATAATCGCAATAAAGAGACGGTTCCCCAAGTCTGAGAACATGGATGCAAGTTGGGTGTTGTGGCAAACAGAGAGCGTGCCTCGTGCATCGAGCGATGAGATCGGCCCGACTTCCCCGAGTGCGAGCTTCGGCCTTCTGCGAGGTAGGAGGCGGAGGCGGCGGGCTGGGAAAAGTTCCGCAGGAATTTAAACAAACGGCACCGCGAGCATTATCCAGTGTCGCAGGATGCTTTCTATGGCGGACGCAGAGCGTTGATGGATCCGTAACCCTGAGGCCACCGCGGCTTCGTCCAGTGTTTGGAGCACTGACATCCTCGGCCTCAAGGCTCAGCAGATCTGCTCAGAAGACTGCTTCCGGACCTTCCGGCTTTGCACCATGCAAGCTCACCAGTCTCACATCGAAGATGCGCTCAAGGCCATTTGCACGCGATAGGAGTGTACACATTCCTGAAGAAGTACACCAGCTTAGGCTCAAGCAGGCGCAGGCATGCCGAAGACTGGGAGCATGGCTTCGGCCTGCATCGGAATGACATTTAGAACCCAGTTCTTTTTGGCTCCCACATGGCAAAAGAACCCAGTTCTACCAATGTGTATTATATGACATCTAACAGCCGCCAAACAGACCAATAGAAAGTACTGCATGCACAGAGAGCCCGTGTGTGTGTGTACACAACTATCTATGTATATATATATATATTGTATATATATATATATACATACAGTAGTACACGACTGAAAGAGAAAGACGCTTGCAATCTGCTGTCGAGACACGACTACTGAATTTCAACCTGTCAGCAAACTCAGCTCCCGGCAGGTGTCTGCATGCCTTAGAGAGTTAAGCTGTTATGGGTACACATACCAGGAAGAATGACAAGTTCTCTGTGACCGAAGATTACGTGCATGGGCGATTCGGTATTCAGAAGTAGTTTGGCACAAGCTTCCGCCAAAGACTTGTTTTCCTGGGTGTCCATGCAGCGGCACTGTGTGGTCTGAAGTCCTGTGAAACTCAGCGCTGTTGGCTCTGTTGTTGCTGCTGCGCATACTCCTGACAAGAAATCACCGCAAGCGAGTGAATGCGCTTCACCTTGCCTATTCCGCTTGTACGTGCAATCGCATGCATGCAGCTGACCATTGCGTGTATCTTGCACACCCCAGACCTGCCACTACCAACTTCTTTTGCAATGGTATCATGCTTGAACTGGCTTGCCTGGAACTCTTTCTCCATTTGCTCTATCTGTTCGAGGGTCGCTGACCTTGGTATTGGCTCATGCCACCCCGGACTCATCACCCAGCAACAACAACGACACAAGGCTTACGTAAAAGCTGCGTGCCCTGATTAAAGCCGAGGTTGCTTGATCGGCATGATCTTCGGCTTGCAGAGAACTTCGGAAAGGTTGCCTTTCCTTGCGATGGGAAGCTGCCCACGCTGCATGCGCGAGCGCAAATGATGTCCAAATTACTTGAGGCCTTGCAACAAGTCAACATGGTAGATATTTAACACTGCCCTGAGAACTACACTTTGTGGACGTAGTGCAAGCAGCCGGAAACTCGAAGTCTGATGTCTCCAACATCCCAAAGCGCACCCAAACCTAACTCTGTTTCAGCTCAGGGGCTCGGAGTACACGAGACCCGCTTTCGGCCTTCCAAAGTGGAGTAGTAGCGTTTGGGTTCAGTGCCAACTTGCAAGGTTTTCTTCAATTTGCACTGCCACAGTGGGACGGCTCGACAGCAGCTACAAGCAGCACTGCCAGATAACAGCGACCGGTAAGTGCGTGGGTCTACTTTTCTCCAGTCCCATAAAAGACTTAGAATCCAGAACTTCTGAGCTGTCTGAGGGGTGTTTCACGGAATACCAGTCGGCGGGATATGTCAGGATAGAAACAAAAACATGCGGACGAACTTAATCATTGCTGGAAAGGGTAAAAGCCGCTGCGGCTTTGCGGAACACGGTACCCGTCCTAGTATAGCCCATGCCGAGCGGCAGAATCTCAGGGATCACGGTATGCTTTGCCGCATCATCCATGTTCTCTTGCAGTTCTCGCGGCCGTCAGCTTGAGCAGTGAATCTTGCTTCGGCAGTCGTCAGCGGGATGTTCATCACTTACTTTGTGCCGCTGCGAGCTGCGAAGTTCTTCCGGCAGCTACCAATTCCACAACACCCTGTTCATCGGGTCATTCACTGTTGTAGTGTTCGTGCATGCCTCTAGGACAAAACCGACTGAAACATGACCAACACATGGAAGGCCATTGGGACCGTAGCTTCCTGCGGGGCTGGAAACCTGAATCACGAAAGCTGCGCTGAAGCTGTTGGGCTGCTGAGGGTGCAGCTGGAAGGCCCTGGCTCTGCCTTGCCATTGTGCAAGTGCAGCACTAAGAAATCCTTATGAGTGTTGAGTATTGCTATATCAGACAGTTTGGTGAGCCCACTTCAACGCAGAGCGAAAGCTGCACAGAACACCTTCGCGCCTGCATGAAAGTGATACTATCCCCATGCCTGTTTGTCGTCTGGGCCGAAGGCATCTAATCGAGCAGCCGGCTTCACGGCGGCCAGCGCCTCGGCTTGGGACTTAGCCGAGCCGGGGCTCGCACACTTCTTTAAGCGGGATTTTCATGGCCTCGGCAGCGGCGGCGCCTCCGCCCGCAATGGCACCAACCTCGGCATGTGAGGCTGGAACTGTGGCAAGCTCTGGCCGAAAAACACTTACTTGTAATATGCCTCAACAAACAGAATGTTATACAGTGCCATCGTGTACCAGTGCCTCTTCTGTTTTCACTTTGACTACGAAACCGTCAAGCGCTGAGCACAGCGCAGTGCGGGAACGATGGAGGTGTCTTTTAGGCTTCTCGGGCCTCGGGCAAGCGAAAGCTGATGCGACGGAACAGGTGCCTTCCGTTATTTTCCTTATACTTGTGCTTGGGCTGTTTGATTTGCCAGGATGCAATGTGCAAGCGCATGCAAACGTTGCCTGTGTGAAGGTGCGAAGGGCCGCAGGCAGATGCGAGAACATCGCTGCGGAAGCTCAGAGTCCAGGCGGTCCCAGCTCCGATAACGAGCTCAGCAAGTCCTGCAGCTGCTGTGAATCGACATCAGCAGGCCGGACACCTTTTATCGACGCCTGAGCCCTACAGTTCGCAAACAGGCCGAGCCGACTTGAGGCATTGCTGTCAACCATTCAGAATTCAATTCGATTTCAACGAGCAAAACCTGATCACACGGGATCAACACTTCAAGACTCCTCCGCCGCGCGATCGTCTTTGCTGTCCCCACTGTTCCCTGGAGCTGTACTGTAGATGATCACGTGCTCGCAGTCTCGTCTTCTCTTGTCCGTATCGAAAGATTGCGCGGGCCCAGACCCTACTCTGCAGTTTCGGCCTAGGCCTGCAGGTGGCCGAGAGTTCCTACAGAAAACGAGGCCTGTGGGCTGCTGAGACTGCTTCTCACGCTTGCAATTAGACCTAGGCCCCCGGCCTGCAGCACCGGCATGCACCGGCCAAATCTCTCTGCTACATCTTAGCCTCTCGTGCAGTTATGCTGAGGCTGCCACTTTTCTTTTCCCGCTTATTCAGGATTTGCTCCTTAGGAAAGCGAACGACGCAATGCTGTTCTGGAGGCACCATTTCATACCAATTCTCCCTGAATCTATCACAACCCAAGCGGCATTACGGAACACGCGGCAGAAACAAAGGCTCTGCTGTCTGGACTGCACAGCTGTGGGCCCCAACCACCCGATCGCGAGCCGCCTTCCAGTTCCAAGATGGAAGGCGAAGGGCGAGCAAATTTCCGATGGCATCTCCGCCGATGCCTGTCTGGCTTGTTCCGACTGCTTCAGCTTCTCCTGCAGCTCCTGCTTCTGCTCGACCAACTTCCTGATAGAGGCGGCTGAGGTCGGACCCGTGAGGCTAGTGAGCTAGTTGTAGTGCTAGTGCCCCGCATTGCTCTGCTCAGCGCTGGACTCGCGCTTGCGGTTTGTCCCTCGGAGGTGGGTGGTTACACGCAAGGGCCCTTGGCTCCTCTGAGCCGCTACCTGAACGAGGCAACATTGCTGAGGACAGCTCGATCTCGCTCTGCCCGCAGCTCTGCATTTTCCTCCTGGCAGATCAAGCGGCCGGCGACGGCCAGGGCCCGAAACTCTTGCCAAGCAAAAGCACGTTCAGATGGCTCGCTTCTACTTCCCTCGGCTGCAAGGCCTCCAGCTGTTGCACTTTGGCGGTAAGGTCCTGAGACGCATTTACCAAAACGTTATCATGGAGAACTTCTGGAGAACCATTCCAGCAAGCGCCGAAAGTATATAAGTGTTGCAATGCAGCTTGCAACTTCGCTACAATTGACAGGGCAGCAAAGACTACAAAGCGCTGCCGCCCGAAACCGTCCTGGAGCTGCTGCGCATAGCCCGCGATTTCCTTAGTTCCAACTAAGGGTTGGTCCCGCATCATGTTCTGGAGCCGACATGAGGGTCAGAACTCGCTATTCAGCTGAGAGCCGGGCACTGTCCAGAAGCTCAGCAGCATCATCCTGAACACCCACGCTTCCCCATATGGCTCCGACTCTCTCCGGGCTGCGATGAAATCTGTCAGCGTACAAGGGCATCAACATGAAAAAGCTTTCTGCTGCCCTCGTGTCCGCACCCTGTCCTCGAGCTGACGGTCCTGCAAAGAGCACACAATAGCAGACAGACGTGCTTCTCACACTCGTCGACAAATGTCTAAAGCATCCACTAAATTCATACTTCATGCTGCGCGTTTCGCGTCGTGCCTTCATCTGCTCCGCAAGATCTGATAAGGCCGAATGCCTGAAATCTCCAGTCTCCAACGCTTGAAACGTTCTTCGCGCGCTGTGTCCTGAGTTCGCATGCCAGGGCCCCCACGCATGCAACAGCTCCTCGTCCTTCCCGGAAATGACCTCAACAGGGCTCAAACTGCAGTCTCTACCGACTCTACCGGTGACGGACGGTGACAGGAAATGCTCCGTTAAGCCTCCGGTCGCCTTGGACACCTGGACAGAGAACAGGTCTGGATTGAATAAGGGACGAACTACGTCTTCTTGAAGGGTTTCCGGTCGACAGCGCAAGCTCGATGGAACCATGCAGGGCCGAAAATTCTTCTGCTTTCCGTGATCAAGCCCTGGCGAAAACCGGGCCATTCTCTGCAACTGTTGTCGCTTACCACGAAATCCGGAAGTGCCCAGAACAACTCGCTTGACGCAGCTCGGGGGCAGAGAAGTTCGACACCCAGGTTTCAAGAACAGCAACCCAAATACCTCCCATAAAGCACATTTAGACAATCAAACGTAGAACATCCAGCAGATTCGTGAGTCAGCAGGTCCCATGCGTAGAAGAGCTCTTCCTCGTGGGCGCGAGCCTCAATGCCGCGAACTGGCGCATTGCAGCAAGGTCTGCCTCTAGCAACCCTTCACTCGTGGATCGGAGATGTTGTGAGGGTGATCCGAACCTCACAGCATTTCTGTAGTTCGACAAGCCATAAGCTCCCCACCAGGTCCCTCTGCTCGCACACCACAGCAAGCTCTTCTTGCAAGTCCTTGAAGCCAGCAGTGCCAGGAGGGGCCACGGTTTGCTTTCAGGGCCGCCAGGCCTCGGAGATGCCCTGGAGACGGCCCAACTCTTCCTGCAGCCTGGGACCTGGGGCCACACGGTCGGCTTCACGCCATCTCTACTCCTCCCTGTGCAGGCAGTAGAAACGAACCCTTTCGGCTTTTGGCTGTGGTCGAGACTGGAGACAAGCAGGCAGACAGGAATCCGACAGCTCTTTGGCTGCGCTAAACGACACCTACCGTCGGGCTCGATTTTTTGCCCGACTGACGGAATGGGCACTATAGCCTGGCTGTGGACCCGCAGTCCTGTCCGCATGTAGCTCAACTTGGCGGTTTAACTTGGGCTGCCACACACCGAAGCTACCTGACTGCTTGTGAAAATGAGTTCTTCAAGAGGATGCGAGGTAGTTCAAACAAAGCGAGCTCGGGTCCTTGTCCAAGACTAAGCAGCCCCGCAGCAGCAACGGGCTCGCTCTGCCAGCGATTTCCTCTCCACCACTGGCCTGCAAATCTTGCAAAGCAATAGAAGCCTCGCGCAGCTGTGGGAGGCAGCCCCACGCGGCTCTTCTTTTGACACCAACCCAGCACATACGACATCTCCAGCACGCCGAAATGAGATGGATCGCAAAGAACTGAGCAATGCCAACGGAAAAGGGAATGCACTGCAGCTCTGCGACAAAGCTTTTTTGCCTCTTGTGCCCTTCGGGCTCATGACCCCGAGCCGCCCACCTGGACTTCAAACGCAAGCATGATGCTGGTGTCCTGCGTGGGAGGTCCCGTGCACACTCATCTGAGAGTCTGAGTCACATGATCGGGTTTTGTTGGGGGCCATGGACGGGGGAGTGACACTGTTGTCAAGACTTGGCTTCATCTCCCTGACTCGACCCTCTTTTCCCACCGACGTGGAGTCTTCTGCCAAGATGGCGAGAACCACTGCCCTGATCCTGTGCTCATGGTGAGCAGAACATGGGTTCCGAGCATCCTCAACTCTGCCGCCCCAGCCTCACATACCAACATTGAGTTCAAACCCAACACTTCCCTACTAACTTACGCGTAGCAGATTCTCCGTTGTCCTTTGTGGTCGAAGGCGGAATCACCCAGGAGCGAACCAGGATGCAATCCTTCAAACCGGCACCAAGGTCGAGACTCGCGGCCAAGAGCTTTCTGGTCCAATGCACCAACAGCAAACAAGTACCACGAGGGAAAGATGGTTAGGCCGGTTAGGCTCTAGGACTCTAGGAAGAGAGTCAAGTCGATGAAGTGCAAGCGAATGGAACTCGCGCTTTCGTTGAGTGCTGCGGCATCTGCCATCCTCCTGCGTCTTTGGGATTCATTTCTGTCTCTCTGTGAGTGTTTGTTTTCAGTTAGAACCACATATCTGCCCTCTGCCCACCTGCCCGCCGACCTGCTACCTGCCTACCTACCTAGTCGTACCTACCTACCTTCCTACCTACCTGCCATACCAACCCACCACCCACCCACCCACCCACCCACCCACCCACCCACCCACCCACCCACCTACCTACGTATGCACGTGCATGCGTGTATACGAGTGCGCAGGTGTACTTACCACATACATGCATGCATGCATGCATGCATGCATGCATGCATGCATACAAATACCTTACTCCCTTCCCTGCCCTACTTACTCACTTACCTACCTACATAGTTACTTACTTACTCGTACAATATACATACTTGTGCGCACACGCAAATGTACCCATGAATAGAGGCGCATGCATCTGTCAATCTGTGTATCTCTGTGGCTGTGCTTGTATCTCCAGGGTGATTTTTGTTTAACGACCCACATCCTGACATCCGCCGTCTTGGCTCATGATGAGCCGAAAATCTGGAGTACCTCTCAGCCAGGCGGCACCGGCGCCGGCATTGCCAGCGTAGGCCACGTAGGCTTGCCGAGTTCGAGCACGAAGGACTGCTTCGTTCAGCCTGGGATCAGCAGGGACGCTATCAAGTCGGACCACATCGGACCACGCTTCTCTTTGGTGCCAGTGCCCTACATGCATGAAGGACGCCGGAGATCATGCAGACTGATCAGAAAGGGAATGCGACCACAAAGTGCGATGCTGATCATCGTCATCCACACACACACACACACACAGAGCGCCCTTTGCTGGCATGGCACCCGCTCGGGTAGCCTCGAGCTGATGCGGCATAAAACCGCCAGCCTTACATTGCCGAATGATGACATGCAGGTTTCATGCCTCAAAGGTTCGAGATAGGAGTAGCTCGAGTAGCTTACCAATGCCAGAACTCCTCCACAAATATAGCAGAGTACAGAGAGGGTTGACTGGCAAATTCACCAGCCAGAGACCAGAACCGAAAGTGCATCCGAATAGATTGCTTATCTGACAGTATGCCAAAGCATTTCGGCCCGAAACCAAAAGTGAGTTCGCTTCGAAATGCCTACATCGTCAGGGCGGTGTGGTGTATCTGGCTTGCCTGAGGCCTTTCCCAGCAATCCAGCACCAAATGACCCATCATGCACACGACACGTTGAACCAACAACGATCGTCAGACATGGGAGAAGGTGTGTAAACATGATACAGCCAACAATTCAACAAGCGTGGCACAAAACACAAATTAGACTCTGCTCTTGAAATTATTCGGAGGCGGGCAATCGACCCAGAGAACTTCTGAATGACCGGCTGTAGAGCCTTAATGCATGCGAGAATGAAGAAGATGCCTGAAGAGGCGAGCTGTGTGCCCGTATGGTCACAATCTTGGATATTTTAATTTACCAGGCTGTGGTGTCAAACAATCGTGAAGGCTTTCCAGATACAGCAACTTTCAACGTTGCCCCGGCATAGTCGAGTCCAAGGAACGCTCCATGTATGCCAGGCAGGTTGCCTGACGTCGAGAAGTCTGGGGGCAAAAAGTTGCGGATTGCACACAAACAGTTACAGAACCGCACGCGATGATGGAAACTGGAACATGTATGACCAGCTCAAGGTGCTGGGCGGTGCGGTGCAATGGCGGAATCTGTCGAAGAAGTCCTGATAGTCCCTTCTGCAAACCGACCCGGACCAGGTTTCGCTGCTCCAGTCAGCCACATCAGAACCCACGACGGTTGGTAATCTGTCACGCCGATTGAGTCTGCGGGCCCGGATTAGCACATTGCACCCCGCCGTTTGAGGATCCGAACGAACTCTGGGCTCGTGCCACCTCATGTACACATCCGTGCAAGTCCAGGTCCACGGCAGCCACGCACGTCCTGCACAATTCCCAGCTTGCTAGAGTGTCTTCAATGCAGGTCGGGAACGCATGGGAAACCCGGTCGCCTGAAACCCAAGAGTGGCACAGTATTAGTGGGGGCGGCAGTATCAGATCGACAGGAAAAAATCTTAGATCCCACATAAGTCCTGTGTTGCCAGCAGTCTGGTGGTGCGGCTGCTACCCTGTCCTTACGGGACAGGATCGAGCAAATAGGTTTGAAATAGCTGGTGTTCACTGCGGCGTGAGGACTGCTCCTTCGAAACCTGTACCGATGTGCGGCCAATCGAGTATGCACCGTGGTGTGCAGAATTGCTTCAGCCAGGTTGCTTCCAATGCCTGGCAATAAAGGCTTCAAAACAGAAAACTGCATGGTCTGTGAGGGAAGCAAATGGCAGCTGCGGATGCATCCAGAATCGTATCTCTCTGCATGTCCTGTCCTCTCCCGTACACCTGCATGATTCTTTGTCTTAGTCTTTGTCTTGCAGGAGCCTCAGGAGATGCTGCGTGCGCCACCTAAGATGCGTTGTGCAGCACATTAACATTAGGACCTCGAAACGGCGCTACGAGTTGCATGCTTCAGTCTGAGGTGCGCCATGTGTCCACTCCGGCTCCGGCAGAGCCAGCTCGGCAAGCCGGCCGGCATCGGGCACCTGAAGCCCACACATGAATCTCTTTACGGTCCGGATATCTCTGGATCACAGGTGTCAGAACCACACAGAAAATGGCACACTGTCGGCCTCCATTACCCTGTCACTCTGCAGGAAGATCAGCACAGCCCAGCCCCGAGCCACATCCACCTTGGTGCGGTGCGACGAGTCTCCTTCTCTCCAACAGCAGCACGGGCTCCGTTCTGTGCTGATCGAGTCTGCTGGGATTTGGCAAGGAGCTACCTCGCCTTCCGCACTGCGTTGGGTGATCGTGTGGCCCACCAATACGGAGTGGGGCCGCACCTGGACGAACAACACCCTAAACGAAAGCTGCGAATTCGTCGCTCCAACATCTGCACTCACTCACGTGAGGCCTTGTCCAACCAAGTGCGCAGCTCGTATTGCTCCTCAGACAAAGCACTATCAGCACACGGGCATGTGTCGGATGTTGTTTTGCGACACGGACAAGATAGGCCAGGCTGCGAGCGGCTCAAGCGTGCGAAGTACTCGCAGAACCTGCCAACAGAGCACTTCGAATTCCCTCCACCAGGGTCTCTCAAGGTCGGTGGAACCGTCCAGGAGCCTGTGACCGGAGAATAATCCGATCCACTTTGGCAGCAGCATCTGCTAAGCAGCCTTTCCTGAGAAATCTGAGTTGATCTGCTGCAAGATGCCCACAAAAATACATAAACCATACCTCGAGCGTAGCACGCCAAGCTAAACTTGGTGTCCTGCAAATACAGCATGCGTCTCACTGCTTAGTCGATGGTCCAACGGATTCATCATGCTGACCGCACCGTAGTCATTTCCCCGTTTGATGTATACCCAATGCCACAGCCACACACCTCCGTGGGGAAACTGGTCGCCAGGCCACTGAACCAAGCGGTAGCGCGCATGCTCAAAGTAGCGTGCCAAACCTTGGCACTGTAGTCCGGATCGAGGCAAACGGCAAGGAACTTCGTCACGCTCTCTCGCTTTCAGCCTGTCTCTCTCTTCTTCTTCTTCTTCGAAAGCGCCTCAAGGGGCCGCCCCTCGAGCTGACACAACCGCATGCGGTGAGATGCTGTGAGCGTCACTGGAGAGCGTTGTCTCCCTTCAGCCTCTGGGCCCACTCGGCGTGGAACTTCCACTAACAAGTCTGGAGTCTCTCTGCCGCGCCATCCACGAGGGTCTTGTGCTTCGCAATACGTAAGGGCTAAGTGTGAACCGGAGTATCAGGAAAGCGGACGTGTGCCCAACACCTCCTTCATCCGTCTAACCCACTGAACTGGGCCTGAACTGACATGACACATGAGGTGTAGGTACTGTTTGTGCTGCCTGCTGTGAGTACTGAGTACCTGTTGTAGCTATAGTTAAGCTTGCTCACTCTCAGCTCTTTCTCTCATCAGGCTGGCGGGGCACCTCTCCCCTTTCAGGCCACGCCCGGCTGCTGGTGGGATACCTGGTGTCAGAGGTGCAATTGCCCCCCCCCCCCCCCCGATGCCGCGAGAGGCGGGATCAAGTGTTGCAGTGCATTGATGTCACCCCTGACGGCATCCCAAGGATACAGAGTGGGACTCTACAAGATGCTTCATCTGTCTGTGTCTTGCTTGCTCTCTCTCGCTCTCTCTCTCGCGCTCTCTCTTTCCCAGGCTTCAGGGACCGCAGTTCCTGGCAGGCTTTTCGGTTTCCTCGTCGGAGCCTTTCTCCGAGGAGCTCGGCTGTACTTCCACAATTGAGGTGCGCTCAGTCAGTGCATCCCCCTCTGCAGCCCCTGCAGCAGCTAGATGAATACACTGGATATAGGCTACACGGGTAACGAATTGAGGTCAACACCTTACAGCCGGTTTCCGGTCACGTACTGCTTCCCCCCTATCTCAGCGGCTGGATCACTTCCTTAGTGCCCTAAGCCTTAGGGGACGTGGACTTTGAAATTGGCTTAGCCAGTATGGTCCAGCCCAGCGATATTCCAGACGTTGGAAACAAAACCGGATTGGCTAAACCAATTTACGACTGTCGTCGTTCGGCAGGTTTTCCGGCCAACTATTGCTTCCGGCAATAATTGGCTTGGACGACCCACCAAACCCCGAACCCGAAGGGTATTTCTATCAATGGTACTAGTACGAAGACAACAAACAATGCAGTCCTAATGCCAGGAGCAGAAGGAGTCTGGGGTATAAGGATTCAGGTCTCACGGGTGCGCGCGCTGTCGTCACAGCGGGAAGTGGCGAAAGAATTACAAAGACAGCCCCCTCCCAAGGCAGAAGCTACGAGTACAGGAGCAGGCGGTTGAGGGTCTGGGATGGTCTTCGGCTTCAGGGCTAGGGGCCTCGGACTGCCAGGCAGTAAAGCCAGACAGGCCGCGCAGTGCGAGCTCTGTCCTGCATAAATGATGATGCACTTCCTTTAGAACCGCCTGTCTCTGCAGAAAAAGGGAGAAGTGGAATATGATGGACAAAATGGCATCGCCCCATGGGAGTGGAGAATAAAACAAACCAGCTTGCGTGGGCGTTGTCCTGCGAAGGACAGCTGCAAAACACGATCACACAGGACAAAACATGTGCATCATCCCATCTAAAGAGCTAAGTCAAGAGCAAACGAAAAAGAATCCACGCTGACGTGAACCCCCTGCTCGCTCTTTCTTTCTTCTTTCTGCGGGGCGTAGGGGTCGATCACTCGACCCTCAGGCCATTGGCCCGCCCACCTGCTCGCTCTCTCTCCCTCTCTCCTGGGCATGGAGGACGATGAAATCCCCGGGCTTCAAGCCCACCCGAACGTGTTGTTCAGGCTTGTTGGGGAGTGAGGAACGAACCTAGCTAGTTGAAATGCTAAATTAAAGCCGTAAAATATATTCTCTTCTTCTTCTTCCATCGGGCATAGGGGATCTGCCAAATCCCCCGGGCACCAAGGCCCCCCCACGTGACATGGGGCATTGGAAGTACATTCTCTCTCTCCCTCTCTCTCTTTCTCCCTCGTTTTCTACTGCTTACTGGGTCTGTCGTCTGTTTCACTCTCTTTCACTGGTGCAGCGTCGGCTGGAGTTGTACAAGCGTGGTGTCACTGTACTCCAAACGCAGCTGGGATGCTAATCAGAGTTCTGGACTCGGAGCCGCACTCGAAGGCCTCCAAGCAGACAGTCACTGTCGGGGGCACACTCACAGACTTCGATCAGCATATAGAGGCGGCCAGCCAGAAAAATTGATATCGGCTCCTCTAGGTTAGGCAAAGCATTTCGGGAAACACGGCGACACTGCGATGCAGTGAGAGATCGCATCTTTGCAGTGTGTTTTCACGCGCTGCGAATTCTCGCTCCGGCTCCTGGTCGGCGTGAAAGCTTGTCATCTGATCGTAGCTCGCTGCTATCAGTCAGACTTCTTGTTCTCTCCGGTTGTGGCCTTGGCGGCAAAGACATCGGACAAGCTTTCCAAAATCATGGATTGCTGCGACGCTGCCATTAGTGGCTTGTTCTTGCAAGCCCTGCAGGGTCAGCCAGGCGCCTCTGTTTTTTTTTACACATTTTACACTCACTGAACCAGTGCTTATGCCCGCATCAACCTTCTAGTTAAGCTTAACAGGTGCGACTTGCGAGCGATTTGCCGCTTCGTCTCTGATTAACGCGCCCAGGCACTGGACGGGCCTCGCGGACTTGGGAGTAGGCAAATGCACCGCCAAAGATCAGCACCTGACAGGAGCCACATCTGCGTCTGCGGTGTCAGGGTGAGGCATCCATTTCACCGCTTAGCCCTATTAAGGAGATGTAGAGTCAATGTAGAGCCAGCTCATTCGCGCCGAGCAAGAACCGGAGCTGGCAGCAGCAAGCACTGCCGGAAGCCCCAAACAGATGCCGTGACCTTTGGCCGTCCGCAGCCCAGCCCTTCACGGGGCCACTCGGCATGGCACGAACCCTGTTTTCGGTTGAATTCACAAAAGAGGCAACAACGACAGTGTTGCAAGCTATGCAGACTCGCATCACAAGATGAGGCACTGTCGCCGCGCTGTGCTGGGCGGTCCACGGGTTGCTGAACAGAACAATGGAGACCTGAAGTCACAATGAGATCTGATAACCATGGGCAACGCTTCAAGCGGCACTGCGGGCTTATCCTGCTTTCCAGCACAGGGCCTACATGGCACATGTAAGAATGTACCCCTGCTGCTAATCGGTGCTAGCCTGACTCGCAGATCCAAAACTGCCTTGCTCTTTGTCATGGCAGCCGGGGCTCCACCACCGACAGAAATTTGCGAACAGAGAGGATAATTGTCAGCGCCAGCGGGGTGACTGTGGCGCTGGTGCGGAAGACCCCCTTCAGGCAGATTGTCTGGGACACGTTGTTGACCAGCCTGAGAGTTGCGCTGCTAGCATACTTCTCTCGTGATGTCCTGAGGACGACGATGAGTTGAAGTGCTCATGCCTCGCCAGATTCTGAAAATGTAGCCGGGCTGCAGCCAAAGAATCTGACCTGGAAAATGGAATGGCAGATATGGCACCGGCTCTGATGCCATGGCTGCTCGTGCTGCCTCAGCTTGCGGTTGATAGTTTTCCTTCTTCCGCATGCCCGACACCGAAACACACAAGATTGTTCACGGTGCGGTCGTGGGAGGGAGGGACCCGGGAGGGAGTCTCATGCTAATAATCCAGTCCTCCCAACAACTTCAACAAGCTTCGATTGTTGATGCTCAGTGCCGACACGCTGTCCTGCAGAGCCCTCTGAGCCGGAAGCCGCCATGATGTCATCCTTCAAACAAAGGAGGGGCAAAAGCGCCTGAGTCTCAGCTTAAGCAAATACCTGTGCCCAAGGAAAGATGATGTAAGCAGGCCGCAAAGCCGAGAATAGATGCCGTGCCCTTAACTAAGTTTCTGCTCACCTTGAATTCGTGAGCTGCGACAACAGCCCTCCCAACACCTTTCCACAATCACACTTGACAAGTGGCCGCCACATGCGAGGTGAAGAGGAACTCATCGCACAGCTCGTTCTTTGGAGCGAGGTCCTGATTCCGACCCGTATGAACCTCCTGTGTGCAATCGTTTCAGCAGCACCCCCGTCGCCGGCCTTGTATATCTTGTAGTAACTGGACTGAACATGACCGAGAAAGCCTCGATCAGGAGGCTCGTTGAACATTGCCGTCCACTATTTTCCGTGCTGCGAGGAATAGATACCCTATGTACCGTGAGCCTACAGGCGCTGCATGTCTAGAAGGGGTGTCCATATGCGTGCATGAACTCCAGTGTAAGACCGCTTTGAGGCACCCTTCGCCTTGAGACACGTGCTGTTAGCTTGTCTTAACGACATACTACTGGCTTGTGGCTCTGGCAAGCCATGGGCCTTGAAGTAACTGTACGAAAGCCAGCATTGCAATACCGATGGCCCAGGTAGCGAGCTCCACCTGAGCTGTCACGCAGCCACTCAGCAGAATCGCTATACAACTCGAAAACCCAGTGCCGCCAACGTGTAACTGCACGCGACTGCACTAGATAGACCTCAAGACAAGGCATTTCCGGTGAACATCACACAGCTTATGCCTGCATATGCCTGCTGAAACCGCTGTAGAAGTTCCCACGGTTCAGTCCTGGCTGAGGCCTGTGCATCCCCATCCGGCGCAGGTGTCGTGATCTCTGTGCAAGTGCCTAATGCACCTCAGCATGGCGGTATGGCATGCAGCAGCTCATGGCTTTGCAGGGCTCAGAAAGGCTACAGCATCTGCCACAGCCGTTGCGAGCAGAATGCAGACAGGAGGCTGCACTCGGCCGGGGTGGGGCCACTGGTGTTCAGCGTCTTGATCTCCTTGACCAATTAAAAGTTAATAAGTTATCGTGCAGTAATTACCGCGGACTTGGTCGCGAATCTGAAACTTACTAGTGCATGCACGCACACAACCGAACACTCACGCATAGGCAATCAATCAGGCGCACATGATCTGTGCAACCACGTGCGGCTTCTTGCTGGGTCGAAATCATACGGTACACACATTGCAACGGAAAGATTTCGTAGACACAACTAAACCCAACAAGGGACGTGTGTATACATGCGCACATGCAGGCATTGATACGGACGTACCTGAATCGCCACATACATATATACACATACATGCATGCATGCATGCATACATACATGCAGGGACCCGGGTCCCGGTCTTGCACACACCCCCCCCCCCCCCCCTCCCCCCGAAGCTTAGATTCGGAAACTTGAATTCGGCACCTACAGTAACTTCGGTCGGTGTTGGCTGAAGCCGAAATTCGGCTGAAGTTCAAATTTGGCGCCGACATTCAATGCGGCAATAACGAGTGAAGCCTAAAATGGCCCTGACGCCCAAATTCAATGCTGAAGCCTAAAATTCGGTTCACCAGAGAAATGCTCCTGACGCGTAAATTCGGCGACGAAAGTTGGCCCGTGTATGTCGGAATGTGCGGGGTATACAATGGCCTGCAGTCGGCTCGCATGACGCCCAAATTTCAGCGCTCGAATGGGCTGAAGTCCAATTTTGGTCTGCCCGCAGCCTGACGCCGAAGATGTGCTGATATTCACTGAAACTGAATGTTACATTCAAGCCGCGAAAGAGCCCAGGACCTCTCATATAGCTTGATGTCCGGCGCCCCCGAGTTGAAAATCAGAATTCTTCTAAGCCTTGAGCTCCGAGAAGGGAGCCTTGGAGTCGTGGGGCACCCGTGGCTTTTTGAACATACTTTTCCAAATCTCGAATCCGAGTGTGGAGCCTGGATGTCAAAAACTCAAATCTTCCTCTTCGTGGTCGAATTTCGGAAATTCGGCTTCAGGGCCGATTTTCGTGGGCGAATTTCGTCTTCTAAGTCGAATATTTTGCTGTTTTCCTAGGGGTCAGCACAGTCAGAATCCTACAAACACCCTGTAACACTGGAAATCTTCTGGGGAGTGCACGATTTCTTCCGTTCTGGGGGCCAGTTCTAGCAGAAAGCGTCCAGTCAGCATCGTAACCTTGAAAATCCCTGGTGGGTGCACGATTGTTGCGGTTTTGGGTCCAGTCGTGATGGAAGAAATTGTCCAATCAAAAGCAATAGCCCGCGTTCGGTCTTACTTGAATGTGCGTATGTACGTACGTATGTATGCATGCATGCAAATTTTGCATGGGCGTATGTATGTACGCACGTGTGTACCGAATTTTTTGTGTATCTCTGTCTGCAACTATGTAAAGAGGTCAGTATGGCTGGTTGTTCGCCTGCCTGTCTGTATGTATGTATGCATGTACGCAATGACCCGGGAAACTGTGTCCGAGCTTCGTCCCCCCCTTGAAGACGAAATTCCGAAGCTTTGAGGACACAACTGTTCGCAAGGAGCTAAAGTTGAAGCTCAATTTCATGCGCATGACGACGAAATTTCAAGTCGACATTCGGTTTGGGGCACACTGAAGACGAGATTTGGTCCCGAAGACGAGACTCGGCCCGAAGATGCCCGCTGCGTTCGGAACACGATCGTGTGCTCGGCATTTCTCGGCGATTGTCTGCCGGATCCCGCAAATCCTCCATGGCTTATGTGTCTCAAAGTTCCGTCAATTGAGTTTACTTTCTCTGCGGGACCAGGCACGCCCAACGAGGCCAGAAAGATTCCCACAGTGACGGCCAGGACGCAAAGCAGTTGCTCCTAGGTCAAGACTGCAGGCCGGTGGGTGCACTCTAGAATCCAAAGCACCCCAAGACCTGGGCATCCCAACTGAAGCTCGGCCACATGGTAACCAGCACGGTTTATCAAACAAGTCCGAGAAGTGTCAGAACATGTGGCAGTGCAGCCGGGAGCAACCAGTTCGTGCTATTTGCAGCTCGAGCTGCTGCTGAGAAGCGCTCCCCAAAGACCGTGTAACCGAGCAGCACGGTGGCGATGATATTGCACGAACGGATCCTGGCTACAAGCCCTTACATTTCAGAGCATACAATCCTCAGCGGGCCCTGGCAAAGTGCCTCCTGCTTCCCTCTATATTGTAGCCTCTGGACCTGTTGGAACAAACGCTCTCAGTCAGGCAAGGCACAGGGTAAAGATTGCTACGCTGATTCTATACGCAAAGGCGTAATTGGCGAGGACGGACATGGAAACCTGAGTGAGAGGCTTCAGGCCATCTGCGCTGTATCTGAAAAGCTTGACCCGTTGAATCAAGCTGCTCGAAGCCTGAAGGACAACGACCCCACAAAAACACGTGACACGTCATCGTTCCAACTCCTTTGGAACTTCTCTCGGGACAGATGTTGCAGCTCCGGCGAGGGACCCAAAGCGCCGAGAACTTGGCGTGGCTCGCCAGTGGGGCTGCCAGGGGCTTCAGGCCCCGGGCCTGGATTCGGCCTGCTAAATGCTTCAACAAGAGTGGGCATGCATGTATAAACTTATGCACATACACAACAAACTAACAGTCGCACCAACAACACCAACAAATAGATATCTGCGATACACGTTTCGTTGGTTGTTGGCGCAGTCGTGATATGTAATTTGCATTGAAAACCTTGCGAGCAACAACCAGTACGCATACACACAGACGCACACACACACACACAACATCCTGCCTTCCTAAGATACTTACCCACTATGCGCAACAGTTTCCGCAAAAGAAAGCTTACATTCTATGTGCGCATTACATTACATTACATTACATTACATTACATTACATTGCGCCGTAACCCTACTACTACAGCACTCATTTTCTTAACCGTGTTTGCGG
>CAJNDV010009424.1:28337-44944 GCA_905221635.1 Symbiodinium sp. CCMP2456
ACCTGGGGGATGGGGCGGGGTCAAACACCCGCCACTGAGAAAGGGCCGAGATGACTGCCCTGCAGTCTAGCCGGCCATAGTTCAACGGGCAAGGGAGTGGACTCGCAAGCCTCGTTCGGCAAGTCTGTGGGCTCAATCCCTGGGGGCGTCTTTTGGTGGCTTCAATGAGGGCTTATTTTAGCTGTGACAAGGGCTTAACATAGCCATACTAAGGATGCCAGGTCCAAATCCAGCCGCAAACACGGTTAAGAAAATGAGTATTGGTTTTCTTAATCCTCTTGTTGGCTGGATTTGACCATCCCCCAGGTCCAAATCTAGCCGCAAACACGGATAAGAAAATGAGTACTCGTTTTCTTAATCCTCTTGCTGGCTGGATTTGACCACCCTCCATCCCCCATGTCCAAATCCAGCCGCAAAAAAGGTTAAGAAAATGAGCACTCATTTTCTTAATCCTCTTGTTAGCTGGATTCGACCCCGCCCCATCCCCCAGGTCCAAATCCAGCCGCAAACGCGGTTAAGAAAATGAGCGCTCGTGTTCTCTTAATCCTCTTGTTGGCTGGATTTGACCCCGCTCCATCCGACAGGTCCAAATCCAGCCGCAAACACGGTTAAGAAAATGACCATCCGACAGGTCCAAATCCAGCCGGTTGGAGGTGTTAGCACCTGCTCCCTGCAATGCTTGCTAAGAAAGTACTAAGAAAATGAGTGGGCACTGGACTTCTGAGAGCCACATTCTCATGGAAGAGCAAGCTAGGAAAATGAGTGACCTCTGAGCTCACGGACTTGTTTTCTTACCCAATGCTTGCACTGTATACCATTGCACCCATAAATTTTCTAGCTCGTGTAGTTACCACTGTGCATTGTGCATTGTGCTAACGTACTACTACTGTACTATAGTCTACTCATGTACCACTCCACCGGGACTGGGTTCTGGGGAGCACGCTGGGATCCAATTATTCAGACCACCGGCGCTGAATGGTCGGGACGGGGCCACCGTACGATATTATAAGAAATACATGAACAAGATCAGGAAGACATGACCACCAGGTATGTATCACTTAAATCCAAACTATCGGAAAGTAAACCATGGCGGTTAACCAAGTTCGCACATACCCGTGTGTCTGTCTGCATGTGCGCCTGCGCATGTGTGTGTGTGTGTGTATGTGTGTGAGTGTGAGTGTGAGTGTGAGTGTGAGTGTGAGTGTGAGTGTGAGTATGTGTATGTGTGAGTGTGAGTGTGAGTGTGAGTGTGAGTGTGAGTGTGAGTGTGAGTGTGTGTGTGTGTGTGTGTGTGTCTGCGTACCACTTGTTCCCATGCAAAATACAGGTCGCAACTGACCGCGAAACGAGGACCAGGAGCATCATCGACGTGCTACCGATGACGAAACAACCTGGCCTGGTAGGCTCTGAAGGAGTACCATGAGAACCTGCGCACGGTCATGCTTGACAAGTTCGGCTTCGGGAAACTCGCGGCTTGAATCTCCTTCCACCTGCTTACTACAGCAAACCGACAATTCAGTTAATGCGCTCCAAGTCCAAATGCCAACCGAGGATATACCCAGATCACGTTCAGGAGACACTGCAATGCACGGGCGAAAAACTCTGCACACTGTGTTTGCATGGTCTGCCGAGTTGCTGCAGTGAGAGTCAGCAGGTTCCCTGACCTCACTCGGCAGCTCCAGCCATCCGCATTAGAACGAGATGCCTATCACCTCAACATCAGCACCACGGACCCGAAGCATAAATGCCCAAGTGACCGCCACTAAACCAAGCCTATCTACCAGAAGCTACGAGAACTCATCATCAGGGGTAAAAATACAATAGCGATTCCTGTCGTTCTGGCCGCTTCAAGATCGTGCTGCTCTAGCGTACCAGGCCTGACACATTTCTTATTTTATGCAGAGCTCATTGCAGCCAGCACGCTTTGGATCTGCTTTCAATACCACCTCCATGGCGACGATGGCCCCCATGCAGCCCCCAAACACCATAAGAACTGGTACCTCAGCGCAGCTGCGAGCACTGCGAGCACCCTGGCCTCTCTTCGCTCCCCGCTTCCCTGCCAAGGCACGAGGCTGCTTGCAGCCGCCGTGGCCATGGCCAGAATCGACGTCTAGGACTCTCTTCGCATCTAGGCGAATGTCACTCCAGCCCCTCATCTGGCACGACAGTGCTCTTGACTCGACCGCTCGAACGGTCTCTTATTGTCTTGCAAGCTTGAGTCGTCTTGCTTGATGTGCTTGCCACTGTTGTTTGACTGATGTAGAAGCACCCTCATCCGGCTGATGAGCCGGACAGCTGCCATGCATCCCTGGCTCGGCCGGGAAAGAAGCCTCGAGGTCGTTCAAAAGCAAGATCGTACGCAGCACGCCTTCGCTATGAACTCGGAGCGGATGACCGAGCCCCAGTACGTGTCGCCTTCGACAGCCTGCCGGAACGACAGCTGGGATTTTGCATAGCAGCGACTCAAAGTCCATGTCTAGCAATGTGGTGACTGTCAGGGCCTTTCTTACCTCGTCGAAGACACGCAGCGGGCGCACATCTGATGGCAACGCCTGGATAAGCTTCAGCAATTCTGTCCAGACATGTCGTGCAAAATGTGACGGCGCATGCGGCCTCACCACTTCCGTCGCCGACGTGTATTGTTCTCACCTTTGGTATGGCAGCCAGGCGACTGCTGCGTGCATTTCAGACAGAGGGCCTTGACCGATGATCTTTCACGCACTTCAGCTTCAGCACTATCGCTACAGCGCACTGAACCCAGACGCTGAGCACCAGTCTTCAACAGCTTAGCATAGCTTAGCCAGGTCTGATCAGCTGCTGATAGCTCGCTCCGAGGACCGGGCGCGGTCTCCGCAAAAATCCAGAATGGCATCTCGCTCCTTGTGAGGCAATCTACACGACACAAACAGAATCAAATAGAGCTAGAAGCTAGGAAGATTCGAGCATGTGCGCCTGTATGCATGCATGCATGTACACACACACACACTCTTGCGCACATGCCAGAACCTGCTGGCTGATCAGAAAAACCCACACGTCGTCGGTTGGCATACTCGCCGCTCATTCAAGTCTTTGTCTATCACGGCATCAGGAAATCAGGAAAAAACTGCCTGAGACGTTTCGCCATGAGCAGAAGACCCCAGTCCCCTTGCCACGTTCAGCACTGCAACCATCCAGCCGGGGCGCCTGATGATAGGTTACGAGCCGCCTGCGGATCCTCAGCTGGGCATCTCCCGCTATGTACACCGGCCAGGTGCTCTACAAATAGAAACGGGGAGTGCAGAAGCTAGTCGTCGGTTAAGGCTGCATACTCTCATTCTTCATATATAATGGTCGAAGCTTGGCAGCTTCTCGGGGGTGTCGTCCTCGCGCTGGATCACGCGGCCAGCAATCTCGGGCGGAGGCGGATTGTCCTCTCATGCGCAAGATTCTGGAAAACCGGCTAAACCATATATATATATATATATATATATATACATATGTATATATATATATATATATTATGTATATGTTTAGAATTATATATATATATATATATATACATAATATATTGTATCTCTCTCTACAAATATACACTCGAAGCCAAGCTGTTCGGCCTTGACATGGTAGATCTTGCCGCTCAACGGATCTATCCGGCGCCCAGCGATTCGATCCACCACGACGTCGTCTGCAACCTGCAACACTGCCTGGCTCTGCCTTCTGTCGAACTAACTATAACCTTCCACAGACGCTTGAGGTTCATCGGGCCGACTGAATCCAGCGAACCGCACCTGAAGGTGCAGCACGGCCGAGATCTCCACGCCGACTCGCCGGAGTGACTCAGCCTGTGCAGGCTATTGTTTTGCCAAACTCCCGTGCTGGGCGATGCTAATTAAGCTAGCTGCTGGCGTTCGAGAGAGTTGCCTGAACCTCCAGTAACCGGCGTGACGGTTCCTCTGAGACCAGTTCTTACCACATGCCGGTGCTTATGCACTGCCCCACTTGTCAAGTGTTGACCTGAAGAGCTGTCGAAAGACAATCAGGAACGGAGAGCCCCGCTCACGTCTCAGGAGCTGGTAGTGGGCGGGAGCAACTTTGCAATAGAGGCGAGATAAATGGCTGTCGAAGGAGTGATGACTTGGCTCGGGTTTGTGCATTTTCACGTGAATGTGAAACTGCCGGTTGGATTCGAACATGGATGATCAAGAGAAACTTCCTGTCCTTGGCCGAAACGATGCTTGGAAGATGCGCTTATAAGACCGCACTGCGATCTCTCATGCCTGCAGATTCATTGTGATCTCGGCTGCGACTGCATCAACCCGATTCGATGCACGTGTTCTTCAAAAATGCACTCACTTACGCAGCTTCTCACGAAGAGATGCTTGAAGAGCCACGGGTTGGTAAAAACAAACCGTGTAGCCAGAACTACAGCAAGAAGCCTAAAGAGTTGGAGCCTTTCCGCTGACAACCGTCTTTTCGGACACGAAAAGTGATACGCCTGGGCTCGAGTTCTTGGGAAGCCATCCAGTAGCCTCGGTCACGCTGGGAAGAAACAAACTTAAAAGTTGCGTCTTCGGGCACGTTCAGGACTTCGCCGAGTGTCGCCTTTGCGCTTAAATTTCACGGAATACCCTTATGCCCGTCAGCATGGCAGTGTAGACCATGACCTATTACAGTAGCCAGTGGGGTCTTGGCATGTGTTGGCGTGATTCCTTGCTGCCCGGTCGCACACCTCTGGAGGCACAGTCGCTGTCTGCAAGCCGCTCCTGCGTGCGCAGGGATCCACTTCTTCATTTACAGCATGCACACTGCACGACTTTCAACAAATTTGCGCACGGCCTTAAGCACTGAGACGACCACGTCATCCGGCACCTGTTCGTGTCAAGCTGTAATACTGCAGCGTTAGCCGGTGGATTGCGCAAATCTGTTGCAATGGGAACACATCGTCCAACCCTTACCTGAAGCCAAGCCACTAGCCGCCCGTTCGAGATGAACTCGCCCAACTCGGGGAGGAACTTGGCCCTTGCCCGAAGAAGATCTCCCATGGGGATGTGCACCATTCCTGACGCTGGAAACAGGCCGTGTCAGTGGTTGTGCCAATTGCTGCTGCTTTCGCGTGTCTTGTACATGCACCAAAGAAACGAACCCCAGCACCGAGAATTCGCTCCGCGACTTCGCGAACTTCAGAGCACGAAACGAATCACCTCGCCGCCGAGATGCCGTATCTCTCCGCCAGGTACCCAGCCTGAGTGCCTTTGCCACCTCGCGACATACGACTGACCGCCCCGAAACCATGACCGCATGACCCCACGAGGTTGGAATATTTCAGAATACGGAAGCTGTATGATGGCTTTGTGGTTCCTGATTCGCTACCGCAAGTGATTGCCAGCGCGGCGGAAGCTTCACACAGCACAATCGAACTTAAATGCGTACCTGCTTAAAGTCCTAAGCACAGCTTGCGGAAACCAGCCCACCGGCTGGGGGCCCCAGGAGAACGATGTTCACCTTGCAAGCATCCGGTTGGTCCAGATTCGCAGGATCCGCGGTCATCTAGTTGCAGGGGTAGTGCTTCAAGCGATGTGGGAAGCAGGGTTGACATGTGCTGAGTAATGTCATGAAATCTGGAGTATGCATCTCCGGATTATCTGGTGAGGGCACGAACATCGTCTCACAAACGTCGCGTGCCAGGTTCACAGTCTAGGGTCTATTGACCCTCAATGCTGAAGAATGCTGTGAAGAAGCCGGCGAACCATCTGGAGATAGGATGGGAGGCAGCTTGGTCCGGGCGCTCGCGCCTGTGACTGCTTACTCAAAACCATCCATCCCTCCATCAACCGAACTTCGAAATGTGAAGGCTGAGCCATATAGCCACAAGTCTGTGTGCTACTGGCACTGGCAGGAAGTACAGTATCTCACTTCTGGCCAAGGCTTTTTCGTTGTCATGATTTGGACAATTCTTTCAGGCACGATGGAGAGGCTGCCACTGGGCCTTGAGGCTTTATGCCAGCTGCGAGAGTTCCTTTGGCCGTTCGTTCTACCAAAGATGCTGGCAGCCAGTGCAGTCACCTTGACCTCGCAAGGAGTACCCAATTCCAAAGCCTCCAACGCCTATACCAAACCGCTGTCGGTGAACCATTGTGCTTCTGAAAATCTCGACAGCCCTATCTGTCTAGGCGAAATTCCAATGCGACCCGGCTGGCTGCTCGATGTGGCACGGGCGGGCTCCATGCGGTTCCGGAAGAGGGCCCGTGAAACTAAAGTGCATTCCAGTAGCTACAGAATGCTGACAAGGATGCTCGCAGCTAGCTCGCAAGTCTTGCGGAGTTCGCAAGGGATCCCGATATGGGCAAGGAAAGGTATCAGTGTTTGTCCATGCTGCTTTGTAGATGTGGTGGGTTATAGCAACAAGGGCAGAACACCCTACTGCTATGTAGAGCTCTGGGATGTAGTAGCAAGGGTGTTGGAGGCGAGCTGGGTGGTGCAACTGTGCGGTTTTTGCAGACTCCTGCTACTGCAGCCGGCAGTAGATCCCCATCCGTGAGATCGAGGTATTCGACACATCCAGAGCATGAACAAAAATCATCAGGCCATCGCGAAGCTTGTGGGCCCTGAAACGTGTCGCTTGTGGCACAGGCTCCCACTTGCAGTGTCCTTGGCCCCCTGCCCAGTTGTTCGGCACTGCGGCGAGCCTCCTGCACTCCACTCCGCATTTCCAACACCCTCAAAACGAGCTTTGTGCAGCGCACGATATGATTGCAGGGACTGCGCGCCTCTGCAGTGCAGAGTTCTGCTGAGCGGATGTCCAGTTGCTGCTGCAAACCTTGGAGTCTCGGCAACCGTCGTGCAAGAGATCTTGATATTGAGCTGCGACGGGGAATGGTCATTGATAGAACTCGAAGTTGACCCGTTCAAGCACACCCCTTCCTTTATAATGAAGTTCATGAGGCCGCAGGCAACTATCCTTCTCAGTTATGCCCAGAGCATCCAACTCCAATTATTCAGCATTGCGAAAGCGTTTACGCACCGGCTGGGTACGACTAGGAACACCTGGCAACTTCAACACTTCTGTGGGCTTGTGTTGCACGGGCTGGACTCTCTCTCACTGGGCGACGGACGCTCATTGTCTGCCTTTAGCCGAAGCAGCTGCGCCTCTGAAGAGGCCTTGGGCTCTGCGGGGCAATTTTAAAGTCCTCGCGAACCGGATGCACCCTGTGCTGGGAGGCCCCGCTGCCCGTGCCAAGGCCTCCTCCAGCTGACGCTGCAAGGCACCATGCTCGTGTACCTGCAGTGTGAGATGTGCTGTAGATTGTAGATGCTTGGAGCCACACGATTGGGGCGGCAGCATGTCGGTGAGGCTCTCCAAAGCCCGGCTTCCCTGTACTCTGGCCTCTTCAACCCCACAACATACCTCGCATCCTGCAAGGTCACTTGCTGCTCTTTTGCAAGCTGGTCCTCACCTCAGCACGGATCTAGCGAGGCAGCTTTTAATTTAGAAGGTGAGAGATTTTCAAGTCGGCAAAGCATCTCAGGAGCCAGCGCATGCTGGCCTGCCCATGCAATCTAGTATGCAGTATACCGTCCCTCTCTTCATCAGCTTCTCGACATCCTAGCAATTCTCCTGAAACCACCGTCAGCGCCAGCGAGCCTCCACCCGCAGCTTGAATCTTCCGAGAGCCTGCTTTCCCAGCTGGATCTGGGCCTCGCTGCTCAACGCATTTCAAGTCAGAGGCGCAGCCCAAAGATAAGCATCCTCGAGTTGATCCCTGGAGCAGCGCACACATTCCCGAACTACACTGGACGTTACACTGGTGGTGCTCTGTGGGGCTGGGGCTTGAAGGCACTGGAAGATTTGAGGCGCTCGTGGCCGGAATTCCAGGGAAGGCAGGACCTCGCAGGGAGCGACACAGCGACACCCGGTGAGCGGTTTCTTGTCTCCGTCTCCGCACTGAGCCAAGCCCCATGCAAACACTTCGATGCGCAACGCTGGTCGACGGTGCCTCGCACGAGCAGAACTTCCTGAAATTCTGAACTACATCTGCAACATTGTCAAGATTCAGATAACCAATTTTTAACATGTGACACGGCTGACATCTTCAAAACGACGGTCTCAACTTACGCCGCCCCGGTCGTGCATTTCCGCCAGACAGTGATCCGGAGCCCTAGAAGGGTGGCTTATACCCAAAGCCCCATTGCTGCTTCAAGCTCCAAGCCGCAGAAACCCGAACCCTCAGTCCAAGGCCAAGCTAACGGGCAAATGCGCAGCTTGCTTGCCTCAGACGGGTTTTCTCAGACAAGCTCCTGCAAGGCCCACCGAATTCCGTAGTGCAAACAGCTCACACTGAGGCTCCAGGCTGAAACCGGCACGGGCAGCTGCACGAAGAGCGCCTTCAGCAGTGTGTAGTGTAGGGAATCCCTGACATCAAGCTGTGGATTGTGCCAGCTCTGGACCCCATGTTTGGTGCAACTGCTAAAGAGGCGAGGGATGCAAGGACAAAGTTTTCGTTTCCGAGCTTTCGGCTGCTTGGGCATCCGTATTGGCCTCAAACACGTGCTCGCCCTCATCTCCGGCCTGAGCCGTCCGAGCTTCCCAGGCATCAAACTCTGCACTTCTCGCATAACGCAGATAGCGCCGTTGTAAAGAAGCGTCCAAAACATGAGGGCGGTAAACTCTTTTGAAGGTGGTCGTATTATCGAATCGGCGCTGGGCGCTGCCCCTCTCAGCGGCTCCTCCCTGACTTGTGGAGGCTGCTCACCAGGTCAGCGGGGCTGCGCACGACTCTCTGACAAGGCTTCGGCTTAGGCAAACTGAGACCCAAACGTACCATAGCCACCCTTTCTGGGGTTCCTGATACCTTAGAGTCCGTAGCTTGGTGACATCACTGCGGGAATGCAGCCCTCTGTCCTCCGAGCCCTGGGCTGAAGGCGAAACTGGCGCGTCCACTGGCAGGTTGCATCCTTTCCTTCTGTCAAGATGATTGCTGAGGCTCAGTCTCTATAGGAGCTAATTTGGAGCCTACAAACCGTGACATTTCTTGAAGTCGTCTGGCAGTTGTTCCCGCGGATTGTCTCTCTTGCTCAGGCTTTACGCCTAGAAGCTCCGAGAAACTGTCTGCCTCTTTGGCTTGTACTCTCTTCCTGGGTCCCGGGCCGAGGCATCGCCAGGCCAGCATCTGCAGCAAGCGGTTCGTCTCCCCGCAATTCCTGCCACCCGCGTCGCAGTTCAAGGTGCTTCAGGCATTAATGTGTGCAAACTGCCCCTTTGCGCGCTACAAGAGACAGTGCGTGCTGGATGGGGTGCCACGTGGTTACTTGCGGTGGCACCTTCCAGAAAGAACATCTTGGGCAGTGAGCTTCAGAGGCTCCGTGCCCTCCTCCTGACGGCAACGGGTCTGGCAGGCAAAAGACGCTTCTTCCTGCTATTGCTGAAACAGATCGCGACAATCCGGTCAAACGTCCGTAATGCAGCATGGGGCCTGGGTCGAGCACTGAGGGGAAGCAAGACCCCGGCCGTCGGCCTCGCTGTCCCTGTCGGAGAGACCCTGCACCGCTTGTTCGGCGTTTCCGGGACCCATCACATCCTGCACCCAAGGCGACTGCAAACTCCTGATCCAACTTTATCAAGCTAGTGGAAACATGACTATGAAATTATGACTCTGCGAATGCAGTTTCCGGACAACCCAGTAAATGTTGCGGCATATGGGAGCCAAATAGAGCTATCACTCGATTGTGCAACTCTCCTTCAGCTTGGTGCAAGCGTGGAGCGCTGTAGGAGTAATGGGGCGTAGCCAAATCAAGTCGAACCCAAGTCGAAGCTGCGAGTCTCTCCATACAAGTCCTTGACATGATACTTAATTTCCAAGCGCTGAGTCTGCAGCTTTGAAGAAGCGTGCTGCTTCCTGGATGAGCCTGTTCAGTGCAGCAACAACATCGAGTACTGTCAGGGCAGGGACAGCCCAGCCTTGTCAGAAAATCTGTCTTTGCCTCCTTAGTCATGGCTGCATAGTCAACGGCCTCCTGCAACGGGGCATCAGTGAGGTGTCACTCGTCAGTAGGCCCAACAACTGCTCGCCTTCTGCGAAAGGTGCTGTTGCTTCATAGCCAACGTTACATCACCGCAGGTGGAACATGCACTGTATCACATGAGGCTTTCATACAAGACGGCAAAAGTACGAAGTCACTAAGTAGCAACAATCATGCTTGCTCCGTGCACTCGCTCCTTCGAGGCCGCCTTTGATCCGCTGCTCTGCAAGGCCGTGGCTACCTAGCGGCAGTTGGCAGCATTTCATCGTAATCTAGCGAACCAACCTGAGCGAGGAAGGGCTCTGCAATTGAGTCTTCGAACAGCTTTTTGCGCACCATCGGAGTGTAATCTAGCTGTTGCTAGGCTGTTGCCAGGATGTCGAGCACCACTGTGCATCATGCAGGGATGGCGAACTCGACTTTGTCATTTTGCGATGCTGTCTGGTGCAGACGTTCCCAAGGTCGGCAAGCTCTTGGCTGGTGGCCATCCATGATTTAGGGGCGCAGGAGAGCGGCAGAAATGCACAGCGACGCAAGCGCTGAATACTGAGCGAAAGCGCTTTGTGTCAGCAGTCGCTTCATCACCTTTCGATCGACGGTTGGCATTTCGGCATCACCTCCATGGTCAGCTTGGCTTACCATAGCCATTGCTCGACCATACTTCCCCAAGAACTCACTGGCCTTTGTCGAGGCATGTGCCAGCAGCGCGATCCGAACGGCCAAAAAAGCAAGACCAGATTGTTCGTGCAGAGAATACACCTGCAGGTAAGTAGATGCAATTATACCCAGCAGTAGCAGTAAGGCTGCGCCTCCCACGAATGCATAGGTCGCCAGATCATGGAAGGAGCGGCTCATGGGGTTTGTGACCAAGCCCATGCCCGCCAAACCGACGGCCGCACATGTAGCAAAGATCCGCAGCGCCATCGCCAGCTTCCAAAGGTTGCAGGCGAGTTCATATTCGCTTGCAGCTTCGCATCCGGCTAGGAGTAGCAGCACACTGGACAGGGCAACTCCGGGCGCAAAAAGGAAGTAGATCGGAGACCTTTCCCCACTTTCACAGAATAACGGTGAGTCATGGTGTGCTCCTGGGTTTGGTCGTAAGGCCAGCCACAAGTAATGACACGAAGTACCGAGTGCCGCTATGGCAACAGCGAACTGAACGCCGTGCAAGTTTAGCATCTAAGGCCATGTAAGTGTTCTTCGCAAAATGCATGATGGACAATAATTACTGATGCGTGCTGCTAGGGGCAACATGTTTATCCTCCGTCAAAACCACCGATTCACCTACTTCGCGGCCGCGATCATGGAGTCACCTCGAAAACCAACCGCCTCAGCCTGGCTCCACCGTCTCCAAATCCATCCACATCCATGCAGTGCTGTCGCAGGGTTATATGGGCTTGCTGGCGTCTCAACTGTCAACGCACCTTAAATTCCTTAAATGCCTGCAAAAGTAAGAAGGAGCGCAGCAGGTGCTCGGGTTTGCAAGCAGGTCGGCGAACTCATGCAGCATAACATGTAAATCGCCCAGAAGTGCTCCAGAAGCTTTCCTGAACTACACGCGCAATAGCTGGGATTCCTTGGCTACTATAGCCGCCGGCCGACGTGGCAGATTGCCTCGATGACGCAGCGTACGGGCGGCCGGAGGAAGGTGCGCTCCGTGGTCGGTCGCAGGACCTCACGCACGGACGCGGTCTGCGCGGTTGCATGGCATGCTTGGCTGCAGCTCCAGGTCCGGCCTCGTGATCGCCCAGCGCCGTCTTCAGCAGGCTGTGGGTCTGCTGCCAATGCCCGCTGCAAGGAAGTCTTCCCTGCCTTGCAACTTCTTGCCCCACCACAAACATACACAAACATGATCCCGATGGTACTGGAGGAATAACTGTAAGGCTTCGACAACGCCACGCCGGCCAAGACCTGCGGTCTACTTCTTCGTAATGTCGGACTGTCTGCCCGGGATCTAAACCCGAAGAACTGAGCCTGCTGGGTGCAGCCGTCTTCTGAAAGGTCAACCTGTCGAGATCTTATGCGCTTTTGTAGCAAGACACAAATGCTCGTAAATCAGAGATGCTTCCTTCGTGCATGGTTCGTGCCTCCAGGAATTCGTCCTTTATGGCCTCTGAGGCGCTCCAGCCGCCCATGCAAAGGCTGCGATGCAGCCTCGACATGTTGATCGTTATCACGTCTCTGCACTCTGGCATGCATGATCCCATGTTCGGAGATCAGGTTCCAGGGGTGTTTCACTGTGGTGCAGCAGGCCTGGCACAGCTGGCGAAGTGAGGGTTCGATGAAGCACGTAGGCTGTGGTCCTCGATGTCACACCTGAAACAGAATTTTGCTACCGCATGCGGGCTTCGCATTGGAAATGAAGACTGAACGTTTGACCAAATCTGAGCCTGGGGCGCGGCCAGCCCTAGTGGCTCTGGCAAGATGTCAGCCCCACAGCCCTGTGGCGTGCATGTTCAGCTCCGGTTGCTACCTCCTCTTCATAGAGACACTGATGCTCTTCGTACAGGATTACTCTTGCAAAGCGGTCGCCCTGCAAAACAGGCCATGCAAGATGGCTGGATTCCTTCTACTCACGTGCTTATAAGGAGCTCAGAGATTGTCTGGCCACAACCGTGCGTTCACCTCCACTTCCTGGACGGGATCTGTGGCACCGCAACCTTGGATCACGCTTGTACAGTCTTTACACTCCAACTTTCAGGGTTCTTACGATCCCACACCTGCACATCTTGTGCTCCTTGTCACGTGAGGCTTCAATCTGCCACATGATATTTTTGGCTCCCGCTTAGCATCGTCAGAGGCTCTGCATGGCAGGTGTCAAGTCGGCTGCAAGGCATGTCGACACTCGCAATCAGGTTACACTACACTGAAGCGAGCACCCACACTTTGCAAAGAAGGCAGTCCCCACCTTCCTCTAGTAATTATGTAAAATCTTAAAGTACTGGTGCAGAACAGCATGTCAGCACACACACACACATGTCACATATGTATATATATATATACATACATATACATAGATACATAGATACATAGATACATACATACATACATACATACATACATACATACATACATACTTACTTACACATACACATGCACATGCACATGCACAAGCACAAGCACATGCACATACACATACACATACACATACATACATACATACATACATACATACATACATACATACATACATACATACATACATACATATATATACATACACACATACACATACGCATACACATACACATGCATACCTACCTGGCAAACTGACACGAGTATGCTCACAAGCAACAGCACTTTCCTCGAGTTCCTTCGAGTGCCCAGCGGACGTTCACCAGAGACAGGTCCTTTGCCATGCTCAGGGATGCCACCTGCAAGGCATAAAGTATCACTCACGGAATATTAGAGGCACACCATCCACAGCTCAAGATGGCGCACTCAGCTTCAAATTCCATGGCATGCTTTGCAGCTTGTGCTTGTGGGCGAAGGGATCCAGACCTCTTTCAGGAAGTCCTCGGAGAAACTCCTGTAGTGTTGAAGTAGCTGCTGTTGCACCTGGAGCGAGCATGCACAAACCAGCGCACAGCCCGTGGAAGCTCTTCAAGACACCGGGACAGTGCAGTTCGCCAAGACCCTCGCCAGTTCTAGGAGAGCCAAATGCTCCTCAGCAGTGACTTGCACCTGTCGGAAGTCGACAGATCGAGTCCCGCATCGCCGCATCGCTTCATGTCGCTCGTCATCCCCAAATGAGCATGTAAGATCTTGCAAGGACCTGCAACATCACGTTGCAGCGACATGGCCTCACCGTCATCGGAGAGGCGAGTGTCTCGTGCCTTTCAACGAACAGAAGGCTGTATTGTCCAGAGAAGGTATGCGCAGCTTCTTAGCTCCAAAATCCTGGGCCACTGTATGGACAATTCGAAATGCGAAGTAGCCTCCGGCCTCACGCAGATTGATGGCAATCTCCGCACTGACAGTGCCTAAGTTCCACTGGCTCATGAGGTTGTCTGTGACATTCCGCAGTCAGCCGTAGTCCCAGAGTGTCAGTCACAAACCATGTTCAAGGATTGCGATCTTTGTCTTATTCGCTGTCGGATTACAATATCTTTTGGGGCCTGTCATGAATAGAACCAGGAAGGAATGCTTTTGCTCGCCCTTAAGCAAGTGCCTTCTAAGGGAGGCACACATCTGACCTTTGAAGTCTGCTTCCGCGGCCTGCAATGCCTTGGCAGAAAAGGGTCTCCGGCAGGACCTAGCAGTGACCACCACAGGTCTGACACAGATTCGTGTGCCAAGGACTGATGGGTGGACGAAATATTGCTGAAGCCCTCTGCAAGGATTCCACATGCCCGCCGGCGCATGACCCACATGTCGCACGCCAACTAATCGGGCTGAGCCTTCGACAATCAGCAGGGAGAAAGCAGACAGTGTGGTTCCAATGCTCACACTCATGGGCCGAAACATCCCTTCAAATACTGCATCTCATGTGCTACGAAAGTCAAAACTCAGTTCCGGGTTTCCGCTGCAAAGGGCGCGAGCGGCCTTCTCAAATGCTTCAACCCCTCTGCGGCTCTCGGGCCTGGACCTGAAGTTCCTTGGCCTCGGCGGAGAGGTGGCCACCGGTTCGTGTCCGGGCTGGAGCATCAGAACACCCACACCCAGAGCTGTGCGAGAACCAGGGACCAGACGAGGATCTGAAGCTTAGCATCCGCCTGCCACACTCGGTCGCCCCTCTCCACTGACAGCACTGCAGAGCCTAGTGATGATAGCGGTCCTGGCTGAGTAGAAGAGCTGCTGTTGCATCGTCGGCTTCCTGTCATGCCAGTGCTTTACTGATCAATGCTGGCCAACAACGAAGTAAATCCGTTCGTGTGGAAAGTGGCGGTGCGACCCGCGCGAGGAGTTGACGGAAGTCGGCCACCACCCCTTCTTGGTAGAGTCGGGCCTCGTGCGCAGCCGAAACAAGCCTGCCTGTCGTCCATCTTTGCCGTCTGAACACATCTGGGAAGTGCTTCTCAAGAAGGACTCAGTGGTTTCACACCGGGTCCCGTGCAGATCGGAGCTGGGACTGGAGTGTCGCAGACCGCAAGGTAGAGACCTGTGGTGATGTTCGGTGTTAGATGCACCAGGGATTCTCCATGAAGCTGCCAGGCTGGTGGCTTAGGCCTTAGGGGTCCTCGGCTCCGCGCAAGTCGATCCGGCCAGCCGGGGCAAAGCTCTGAGGCCGTCCCCGCTGCCACGAAGGACCTGAGACTCGGATTTTCCGGCCCCTAAGCCCAATTATAGGTATCTGTCTTGGAGAATTCATACGAGTATAGGGCCCATGAAACCCTTTCAGCTTGGGTCTGCAGCCGTCCGGGGCAAGTGAAGGCATGCTGAAGCCCCTGAGAGAAACTGAGGTCGGAACTGCAAAGTCACCGAGATGTCCTGAAGCTTCTCCAAGGCTTCGAGCCTTGCAGGGGCCCAGGATTCGAAGTAGTTCTTGGCAAGCAGCTGAAGGAATTCTGACATATCATAGTACATCCGCCTTAAGCACAAGTGCACATGCCTGCGGCGCAGTTCGCCGCGTCGTTGTTCCAGGGCCTTCTGGACCTGGTGAGCAGAAAGCCGGTCTTCGGATGGAAAGCCGCTGGCTGTAGCCGGGGCCTCGAGCCGAGCCCGCTCCCTCTGCTCTTCGTGCTCTTTGGAGAGACGCTGCTTGTCCTCCACACCACCAAACAAGGCTACATTATGATGTTCCACATTGCACAGTACTGCGCCGTCCTCCCAAGTCTGCCGCATGAAGGCTTCAAGAGCCTGCACAAAGGCGATGGATGAAGCGAGGACGGGCCACTTCAGACAGAACCGCGAACATCACCTGTTTTGACCTGCTAAAGATGACCCTTCGGCTTGAGTGATTGACCGATAGGCTCATGTTTGATTGACGACTGTACACAGTTGCGGCTTTGCCCAAACCCCTGTGCCTTCCACACGGCTGCCTCTGGCCGTCGCACAGAGATTCTGACAAAAACCCGCGCCTCGATCTCGGCGCGATGCTTCTCTTCCAACTCGTCCACTGGCCCTGCCTGGAAACCCTTCAACTGCATGCTGTAGAATCACCGTAGAAGCAGACACAGCATGAGAGGCAAGAAGGATTCCTCGATGGGAAGTGTCCTGGCAAGGGCGCTGCTTAGCCGCACCTCATCGAGCGACCGTTGCCGTAAGGCTTCCACCTGCAGGAGTGACATGTAACTCAATGCGAAACCCAAGCAGATGTAATAAACATTAGGGTCTATAAGTTTTGCCTCTTTCTCCAGCTGCTGGCGTTGCTTGGTCTCCTCGTTGCGGGTCGCAACCACGCGGATGGTTTTGGCCTGGTGCATTGCGGGATGGGTGTAGAACGACGCAACGAGTCCAGGGCTCTCAAGAGTTGAGGCAACGGACGCTTCAGCAACTCAGGACGGCCACTCGCTGACTTCATAGATAGTATCGCTCTTCTTCTTTGAGGGTGGTTTGTGCCCGTCTGGGAGTTCTGAGGATGGGGAGCAGGAAGCGTGAGGCCTGCCTGATCACGCATAACTCCGGTATTTGTGCATTATATGCTAAGCTACATATATATATATATATAT
>CAJNDV010009424.1:51371-70179 GCA_905221635.1 Symbiodinium sp. CCMP2456
AAAGCAGACGACTTTCTTTGGAGGCTATCCGGCATCGAAATAAGTCGGCGAAGTCACCCAAGGGCAGGAATGCAGGAGGATATCTAGAAAACGAGGACTCAAGTTCGCGAACCGCTCCAGTGCCCAGCGAAAAAGTTCTAAAAATCCCGGCTGAAAGCAAACAAAACCTGCAGAAGAGCGAGCGAATCTCAGCAAATCTGCAGACTTTCGATGCTGGCCTCGGAACAAGACAGAAGGTCGAGGTAGCATGCACAAGTTTTAGAAGCACGCTGCTCGAAGTAGCACGGCTAGGGAACCCCTTGACTCAATTTCTTAAATTTAAGAAGTCGAACCCCTCAACTTCTTATTTTGGCTGTTTTTTGAATATGACAAAGCCTTAGAAAGCCTTATTCAGCCCTTGTGCCTTATGAAGCCTCAGGAGCCCTCTAAAGCTGTTATTAGGGCTTAATTATTAAGCCCTTATTAGGCAAGCCCAGAAGTGGAGCCCTCCAAAGCTGTTATTGGGGCTTAATAAAGCCCTTATGAAGCCCTTATCAGGCAATCCCAGAACCCACCAAAATAAGAAATTGAGCCCCTCAATTTCTTAAAGATAAGAAATCGAACCCCTCAATTTCTGATTTTGGTGGGTTTTTTGAATATGACAAAGTCTTTAAAAGCCTTTATTAAGCCCTTATGGAGCCTCTGGAGCAGCCTAATGGATACCATGCCCGAGTGGATAGGCGCATGCACTAGAAGGGAAACTGCTGCGGGCTCAAGCCTCGCAGTCTTCTGATTTCTGTTTTGGAGCCTTTTCAAACTAAGAAATTTGAGTTAAGAAATCCAGGGTATGCCATGGTATGCTCAAATCCAGAAATATATTTTTCAATAGAAAAGGTGTGTTTCAAAAATAAGAAATCGAGCCCCCCCTTCACGAAAAGTAAACTGTTTCTTAACCGGCGCTGTCGCTGTACAAGCAACACAAGGGAGGGCTCCTCGTCTGCCGCTGCAGGACCGGCATCTTCACTGCCCCGCATGGAACTCCTTATGCGCGCGATGGCTTCTTCCTGGGTTGAAACAGTGGGGGCAATGATCCTTCTTGATCACAGCTTATGCAAAACTGTTGATTGCTGAGGCTTCGAACAGATGCACACGAAATACGAGCACAAGCGGCCTGATTTCCCGGGGAAAGCCTCAAGTAAAGCCAGGAATCGAATTCCGTCTGCCGCTTCTGGGTAATGTCGGCTTCCTCCTCCTCCTCCTGCTCCTCCGCTGCCGGATCGAATCGCTCGTTCCATGTTGCCTGCAGTTTGCAAGGAGTCCAATCCATCGAGACCGCTGCCGAGCAAAGTGTAGCTATCTGCACTACACAGTAGATGCCAAAGCGCGGCTGTCTCTTGACGTTGGTATCTCCCTCCAGGTGTGGACTCCTGCGGGCAGCACTTCGCAACCATAGAGAGAGAGAGAGAGAGAAAGAGAGAGAGAGAAAGAGAGAGGGAGAGGGAGACAAAAAATTAAAAGGAGAGAAGGAAGGTCTTGAGACTTTCTTTTTCCTCCTGCAGCTGCTCTTTGATCCGCTCGCAGAGCCGATGCGCCCAGGGGCTGGGTGTGCTCGCCAAGCTCCCTCAGACAGAAAAGTGAAATAGCCAGACATATTATGAGGAAAAAGTACTTTCTCCCCTATAATATGTTTAGTGGCATCCCTATAAACCTTGAAGCCCGCTTAAACTCCTCCTAAACGAGAGAGGCCCCGCAGGCTCAAACATGATCCCGGACTGCTTTGACTGCTTGCTACCGCGGCGCTTTGAAGGAACCTTGTAGCAGCTCTCAGGCATCACAGAACCACAGCAAGTAAGACTGGACAAAGGACCCGACGAATGTCGATCTGGGCAACCGCGTGTGCCGTAAGCAGTCCCATCGCTAAGAACTGGACGACCGAGGGTCTGAAGAGCAGACCAGCAACTCTAAAGCCTGATGCAGGTCTGACTCCGTCTTTCTCGGCTGCATCAGCAGAAGGACTCCCAGATTGTACCTGCAGTAGGTGCTAGCAGCCGCAGAGAGAGCAAGTTCCAGATTCAAACACTTTGTCTTCCGGGTTGCCCATATCATCTCCATCAAAGCTTGCTAGTTTTCAGAACTGCTCTTCCACCGTAATGTTATGTTTGCTCTTCAACTATATAGGGCTGGTCCCCTCCACAACCCAGGTTCAATCTGAACTCGCAAACAGTGGCAGGATGTCGCTGTCGGCATCTTGTCGCTTCTCAAGCTCACGCGCCAGCTCCTGCTCCACTTCCTTCCGCGACTCTTCCTGAAGCCCAAGGGACTCCCAGGACTCAGAGGTAGACTCCGAAAGGTCACAAGACTCTTCTCGACAAGCTGCCCCGAAAGGCCAAAGACCACCCGCATCTCCAGCCTCAGGGCCAGCATTGCGCTAAGCTCGCAATGCACGGGTTGCAAGGGTGAGGCTGCGAGGTTGGGCATTGCCAACATTCACTTGGTATAATAGAACGACTGAGGGGCCGCATCCAAAGAAGTCCAAACCCGGAATCCCAGCCTCTGTCAGCAGAACATCATGAGCGAGTCGGATAGACTCCATGTCCTACAGCCAGAAGCAGGCAACACTGTGCCAAAGGTCAAGCATCAGTTTTTTAGAGTACAGCTGCTTCCGGTTGGGTTCAAGCGAAACTTACGCCGAGATGGACCCAGGATCGGCGCGTAGTGCACGGAGCTGTGCCCGACGCGCGGCAGCGTGTCCCTGGATCTGGAGCTCTCGCCTGCTCAGAGCTGGCTTTAATTGACGTCGAAGCTGATGCCATGGTCAAAACACGCAGTTTCTCCATGTTCTAGACTGGGTCGAATGTGTTCACGGCCCGACAAGCAGCGCTCACTTCCGCACCTAGCCTTTCGCAGCCCAGCAGCACCAGCCGCCGCCTCAAGAAAGACTGTGCTGTGTTGAACTGTAACTAACGCTGACCGATCGCCATACAGCAACAGCCAGCCGCCTGGGCAACCGAAATGTCGCGATGGTGGGAAAGTGCTGCCAAGGTGCCATGCGAAGGAGGAGAATGCCCAACCGAGCACCTGGGCAATAGATATATAACGGATTGTAACGGCCAGTGTTTGAGGACGGAACTTCAACGTTTTGAACCACAGCTAGTTACTGCCGCTCGAAACAGCCGAGGTGTGCACCTGTGATTCTGTCAACATGCACCACTTGGCATTCTGAATTCACTACGATACGTAAGGCTCCACCATCGACACCTGCTGTCCTGGGCCACGTGCCTCGTAGCTCGCGAAAAACCAGCGATCGCGGTTGTTGTCCTGGTGCTCCCGTATAGTCTTGCGAAAAGCTGGGCGAACTGGCGCAATACACATTCACCTGCTTCGAGCAATGGATGCATCCATTGTACGAAGCCAGGGGAGGCAATCCGATAGCAGATGACGCAGATACGTAATAATTTGCACAGTCCTCGAAACCGCGACACACCAGGCTCACGTCAGGAGGACTCTGTGAAGACCTGCAGTCATGCGCAATGCTGGGTCGCAGCATCTCTCTAAAAAAGGATGGTACCGGCGAATTTCCAAGAATGCTAACCCAAGGTATCCTTGCCATGCAGAGAGGGGCGACGCTCCAAAAAACCACGAGTGATTCAGAACAAAGCTGTCACTGACCCGGCGCTCGACCCCATCATGCCCTCCGAGCGAGTTGACTGAAGTGAACCTTCTCTCCGTTACCCTGTAGCCCTCCCGGCACCGGCGCAGCTGTACCCCGGCTGCACTTTGAAAGCCAAGCCTGGGCATCTGATGAAGGGGCAGGAGGCCTATCCTGTCATAAGATCTAATGTCTTTTGCAATGCGGCCTTTGAAGGATGGGTGTCCGTGCTATATACGAGATAGCACTTGAAACTACTTCTTCTTCATCACAGCCAGCGAGGTTAGCGTGCGCTGCCTCCCCCCCCCCCCCCCCCCCCACGCACCTATCACCCCCAACCTGCCTCGAATCGAAGGTGAAGGTAATAACCCCTCAACGGCCAGCTCGGTACAACTGATAGAAGTGAAACCCCCATGCCCAAAGTCGTTGTACTAGGTCCCCCGGATTATACATTAACTGGGACCGGGGAATGTACAAAGTGGGCGGTTTTGGCGGGAGTTCGATCTGGGCTCTTCACAGCATAGACTCAACATGGACTCCGGACTGCTCAAAAATCAGGTTTAAACTGCTCAGATCCAGAACACCACTGAACGCAGAAACCCGAAACACCTAAACGTAGAAACCCCGCACCCTTGGAAGCCCTCACCCAGAAACCATAAATACCTGAATCCAAAAACCTTAAACCCAGAAGCCCGGAACCCCAAACCCGTAAACCCCTGAACCCAGAATCCCTAAACCAAAAAAACAAAACCTGAAATCCCTAAACGCAGAGACATCCAGAAACCCTGAAACCAGAAACTCTACACCCAGAAATCTTGAACCCATAAACACTAAAGCCCTCCAGCCCCCGGTCTTCGGGAGATGGAAGCTTGGAAGCGGATACAACGGGGAGCCCAGCACTCTATGGCCTGGCTCTGCTATTCACTCATTGACTGCGTGAGCGATCCCCGTTGTTTTTCGGAGCAGGGCCTCCGCAAATGTTGCCGCGAGCATCCAAAGAAGCCCTAACCCAGAAACCCGTTATTGCCGTAACGAACATGCCGAAAGGGATCTACCCCCCCCCCCCTTTTCGGCAACCCAGGGGATCCAAGACAGCCAGCAGAAATGTATATTCGACCCCCTTTCAAAACTGATATCCCAGCCCAACCCTTGGAAAGTGGCCCCCAGAATATATATTCTTGCACATGGGGTTGGAGTGAAGTTCTCTCTCTCTCTCTCTCCCACTGCGAAACTTCTCTACTCGAAATAAACAATGGGAGAAGCAACGGATCAACGTACGTGTCTACATACCCGTCAACGAGCCTTCCGACAGTGGACCCCGCAATGTGTATGCCGCCGAGGCACGATGAGGGCACTGTGTACGAGGTTGGCGCTCTGCCAAGGCAGCGGCAGAATATTGGATACGGATACGGCACATACTCGTACTGGAGCAGATGTTCATGTCAAACACTGGGGCACTCAACTAGTCCCCATCCGCCGTGATTGCAAGGTCGATTCTTACTTTGCAGCCTTGCGTATAATGCAGCTACCTGCTTGAGTCTCGTCTCGTTCAGATCAAAGCATATGCCCTGTGCGATGCTTCGCCTGACCCTGCCTCCAGGAAGTCCAGTCGCGCCTCGGGAAGCCCTCTTTGAGCACCAGCCGGCTTGGAAGAGGCCTTCGAAGCTCCTCCAACGGTTGGCCCCGGTGGAACCTGAGCAAGTCAACCTTACCCACGTTAGACATTCAGGAACAGTTTGTCTTCGTAGTACGGCTGGGGCGTTGCACTTAGAGGACCAAGGAGCCAAAGAAGGTTGGGAGTGGAAACGCTTTGCAGCGCGTGTTCCAGGTCCGAGAGAAGCAGATCCGAGGGCACCTCGAGAACTTCCGAGGCCCCTCCGAAGCGCTGGGCAAAGATCTTCGTAGCCGTGGCCATGGCTCTGGAGCGCTGGATTTTCCCAAGGCTCGCAGTTCTGGCCTGGGCTTGGGGGGATGCTTGGGGTCGAGGGCGGTCTTGGTCTTCGAATGTCTGCGATATGCGCAGCCCCATCTTTCAGAGCCGCGACTGCGCGAGTCAGAGAAGAGCATTGCAGCATGCTGCACCAGGCCAGCATTCTGCTGCCGCAGACAGGGTGTGGACGCTTTTATGTCGGAAACAGCGATCCGGCCCCTGCGTCATTCTGTCAGGGTCGCATCCAGAAGGTACGGGAATTCAAGGCCCTTTTCGGAAGGTCTGCTGCTGAGCTTTGGATCTGCGCCACGACCGGCGGCTTTGCCTAAAATCCAAGAATGTACTGTACCCTAAGGCCCTACCCTACCTCAAGTTCAAGCCAAGTTGTCTGCGTCAACCTAGGAGGGCATTGCACCCTCAGCTGCCTACTGCGTGGCGTTGTAGTGCTGCGCAACAGGTGATTTTGATCTGAGATCTGTCTTGTATGGCAGTGACAAGTGAAGGTATCACTGTATCACTCTAGTTCTTCCACCTTCTCTGGTGCTCAGGCCTTGCAGTCTGCAGGTTCCCCTACCTGCTGAACACTGCCCAAGCTACTCAAGCGAGCTTCTCTCTTATCACTGCGCAGAATGAGCGCCTGCCACTACAACGTGGCTTGGGAAATCCGGTCTTGAATTCCTCAGGCCCCAGCTTCTCCAGGCTACTTAAGGGCACCACGGTACATGGTAGCACGCACACACACACACACATGAAGAGGTGCAGGGAGGTCTAGTAGGTGCAGCAGATGGTGCATGTATGCAAGTGTGTGTGCAACCCGTGCTTATTCCTTTCTGCGGCATGTGACAGGTATGCATACAAGAATCAAAAACACAAATGAAGATAAATACAACAGTATATGTAAATATCTGAATATACACGTACAGGTAGTCATGTATATCTTTACATACATGTATGTATATATTACACATACACATACAGATGATGTACATCTCATTCTACATGGACTGCTTTGGGCCAATATGTCTCCCGCGAACACACGCATGCAGCCAAGAACTGGCCCGCATGCACACTACTCCCATGCACCAATACGCATGCATGCAGACACGAACGTCGTTTATGCCTATGAGATGCAGAGACGGAAAGAGAAAGCGAGTGGGAGGGCCGGCTTCACTCCAGGAAGCATGCTGGCTAAGACTGAGAGCGTCAGGGCCAAAGGTTTGCGTTCCCATTCATGGCAAGCTGTCAGTCAGGGATCTCAGCTCCTTCAGACAACCACAAGGAGTGCCAGACCTATCGGCTTGTTGAAGTTGTGCTCATGGGAGCTACCCTGGTAACAGCACCGACTGTCCATGCAGGACATGCAGGATTCGTAAAGGAAGACGGAAACAGTGCACGCGAGAGGAAGGCAGGATGCCACGTATGTACAGCTCAACCGGCCCACTTACACCTGCTGCTGCTGCTGCATGAAATCTAGAGTGAGCGCAACAACAATAACGATATTCCTGACATGTGGCGAGTGGGTCGGGTGCAGCTGGCATCCGCGAGCTCAAACGGGAATGCCCAAAACCTTCAAACGCATATAGGAGGAGTTGCAGATGGGTCTTGAGGAGTAAAGTGTAGTCGTTACCACTCCTGACGACACAGAAGCCAGTGTTTCTGCCACTGAGATGGGGTATCATGGACTTTCGGCCAAGCAAAAACGAGATGTGCTGGCATGAACTCTTACACTCAATGGCACGCGAGCCATCGGTAGCTCTGTCCCGGCGGAGTTCAGCCAGTTGCGGCTGTCTGCGGAATGGCCTGCACGACCAAGTGCGCGGGCTTTGTGCAAGAGGCTCGCGATTAATTTGAAACCCAGCTGCAGGATTGCCCCAATGCGCTGCGCGAGCGATCAGTGGATGTTACAAGATGCCATATGAGCGGTCCCCTGGCACGTTCCCGTGCCTGCTCCTGGACCTGCTCTCTTCCTCTTCTGGCTTCCTATCCTCAGAACAGTGACTCGTGCATGTCTTCGGCAGCATGAGTCGAGAAGAAGTGCTTGGTTCACACAGCAGCTCGCAAAAACGGCTAAGCTCGCCGCCACTCGGGCTGCGATGAGAATGATGACGCCTCGTCGCCAGGTTGTGACAAGGCCTTTAGGGCTTTAGGAGTGGACACTGGCGAGCGGGACTCGCCGGGACCCAAAATGAGATGCAGCACGCTGAGGGTTCTGCGCCGAGGCCACCTGCAAGCTGCAGCAGCTGAGTCCGAATCTCATCGCTCGACTTCTTTCAGCTTCAGAAAACAAATTCTCAGTGCTTGAGCACCATCCTGCTTGCAACTCAAGCTCAACGACGGTACCGGTAACTAGGGCTCCGGATGCGTGCACGGACGCGCGGCACCAAGACGATGTTAAGACCCACGTTGAGCACGGACACACAACCGTCCGAATAAGACACCGACTGAAGAACAAAAGGGAAGGTGGCCAAGATCTATCTATTCCTAGGGATCTTCAGGCTCAAGTTGAAGCACTCCAATGAAGGGTTTAAGTTGAAGATGTATTCACCCATGCAGTGTAAAGCTGGAGCATTTCGAACGAAGTTCAGTGTTCGGCACCATCGCAGCACTACCAGCCACACGGCGTGGGCATGCAGGTCAGCAAAGCAAAACGAGTGAAGGCTGGACCCCGTCACATACACCAACCAGCGAGACCCAGCTGCAAGCAGACCCCGAGAACTTTTTTGTTCGAAGCATTCCCGCTACACTGTTACTGTAGACAGATGCGCGTCATCATCCCACAACACCAAAATGAAACACCAGAAGATTACAATGTAAGCCTGAAGCTGTCGAGCAGATCCCCAAGAGACTACTCTCTGATCACCGTCCCGAGCCATCCCACGCCACCTCCAATGAAGGGAGACCCGGCGGGATTCCGGTGGGCGGTGGCGTCGGGCCACTCCCAAAAAACATTCCCATGGTCAGGACCTCACACCATCTCAACCACGCAGTTGGTGTTCTGCAGCATCCCCATGTAAAGCGTTGTAAAGGTTCATGCACTACAGTATGGCAAGACATGGAAGTGGTGCCCTGTCTTCAGGACTCCTGCAACGACTGAACGTCTCAGATCGCAGCCAAAACCAACGGCGGAAGATTCTCGAATGGCCCCGGCCTGAAGTGGCTGAGGACTCGGGGACAGCATTAAAGCGCTTCGCAAACACGATCCAAGCTGTGCTTGCAGGCACCCCTACGAGTCAGGCCTCTTTTCTCGCGTCTTTCTTGTTGCACCAAAGACAAAGAAATCATACAGCTGCAGCCGCAGGGCAGCAGCATTGCAAAACCAGTGCCAGCTGCTGGATCTGAGATGGATAAGCGTAAATAGCTTTGCTATCGGCCCGCTTCTTTGCACAATGGGATTCGCAGCACTCGGGCGCCGCGGAAACCATTCGAAGACCATGTTGGAACCTTCAGAAACGCCTTCGGCGGATCACCGGGTTTCTACAGGGTGTCATGCTTTGGCCAACACAGCATCGTGGTCTTGGCCAGACCTGGACTGCAACGCCCAGACCGGGCGTGAGACAAGGAATGCAAAGAGCCGTGTGAACAACAGCAGAAGACCAACACCGGTAGCACAGGGAAACAGAGCGTACTCAAAGCCGGGCAAGGACCCTTTCGAGACTGCCCTCTCCACATACAAAGCACAGAGGGCCCCGGCTGGTGGAAAGTAGCCGGCTCCTGGATTCAATGTCATCGAAAACGCAGCCCAGAACATGACTGCGGTGCGCAGCATGGTTGGGGTGTCACCGAACACATAAGCAGCGACGACAGTGCAGCAACAGGCTGTAGCCACACCAAGACAGGCTTTCACCATCCGATCGGTAATGGGTTTGCGGCGAAGCAGAGTGCCCTGTTTGGCCGCTTCGACAGCCTCAGCGGCAAAGATCAGAGCCACAGCGCCGAAGGGCGGCACCCAGAGCGTGCGATGCAGAAAGCCTTGAAGCAACGACATGGCGCAGGTGGAAAGCGCCGCCACCAAAGCCGTCACGAGCCCCTGGGAGCGCTCACCCCCGAAGTCCCGAGTGACCGTCTCTGCAGTCGCCCGCAAGGGCCGCAAAGGCGTGCACGGCGTGTGCCCCGAGCGGCCAAATCCGAAGCTTTTGGAGTACGGGCTGCCCGGGCGGGTGCTCGGGCGGGTGCCGTGGTGAAAGTCGCCTGTGCAGCTGAAGCTGCGCGGTGCCATGCAGCGTAGGCTGATCAGGGTTGCCAGCACAGTCAGCCATTGGAACCGGCTACGGAGCATTGCCATAGCGTTCCTCTTGCGATTCGTGCTCTACGTGTCGTTTTGCTAGCAAGATTGAGCCGACTCGCGACAGGCATGGAATCGGAAAGGTGTGCGTGTGCGCAGCACAAAGAACGCAGAGATCACCGGGTCCGCCAAGGCCGAAGCACGTCCTGGTCCTCGTTGGCGTCGGTATTGCAGCTTCCACGCTGCCAGAAGCACGGCTGGCCTGCGACGCGGAGAATCTCAAGTCTCAACATGCCGCACCTGTAGTTCCAGTGCCCGTGCAATTGCTCTCCGTGCACAGGTGCGTGCCAAGCATGGGGGTCTCCTTGTCCCAGTTGCCCAACGAACAGCTCAAGATGTCCCTCCTGCAACATGACAGAGATTTACAGGGTCTGCCTTGACAGGACGGGATTGCCTCACGCACTGCTTACGTCCTACGCAACTTCTGACGTCTCTCCTGGAAGCAGCCAATACACGACGAACTATCAGCAACACAATGTGTCACCATGTCATGGTGAGAGCACTAGTTCTACTGGGAGTAATTATCGGTCATTATAAGGTGCAGCTGTTTATCCATTACATCACACAAACCCTCATCAGCGGGGGTCAGTCCTTGCTTTGGCCTGGGCTCAAGAACATCACGGCTTGCCCGACAGACTGGACAGCAACACATCCCAGTTTTCTAGATGCAGCGCATCTTCCTGCCATGTCCGCAGAACAGGTTCGCTCCCTACCTCCCGAGTTGGATCCTCTCCGAGCCTCGAAAGCGGAAAGGGCTGAGGCTCTGACCAGCCTCATGCGCCGCTCTGAAGGTCAAGCTCATCTCCTTATGTCTCGCGGGCTTCCGCAAAGCTCGCACGCAGGGTTCAGAAGATCTTCCTATTATATACTAGACATTTACGCGACGGCAGTGATTTGGTATGTAGCTCGCGTCCTACCACATGAAGCCTCTATCTCATCTGTCTCAGAATACATCTTCCTGGGAAGAACTGGATGCATGAGGTCATCTCGCCTAAGAATTGGGAGACATATGAGGTCATGCGACTGCACTATTGCCAAAAGCAGCCTCCAGACGAGGTTGCGTATCCTTTTGCCTTATGTGCATGTTTCACGGTGGTACAGACTCATGCTTCCTCTTGACTCGGACATAAGTTTGCTGGTGTCCTGGCTGCCATTACCCTTACGCAGCGCAACATTACAGCATTAACACCTTAGGAAAATCCTTGCAGATATCGATCTACATGCGGTCCGTCTCTCGTTACAGTTTCATTAGATCCAAAGGTAACTGACCCATGATCTCCACATGGATCCACCAAACCTCTCACAGGTCAGCAATTCGGCATACTCACATGGCACTATCTCTCTACCACGCCCTCCTCAGGGGTCTCGCCAGGTAACTGCAGCCTGGAACTTCCGGAGGCAAGGCGTCAGCGCCACACTTCATCCGTCTAGCCGCGTTTAGCCGACTCGCAAGTCGATAAGATACGTCGTATACCCTAAACCCTAAACCCTATAATGCAAAATGATGCCAAATTTTTCAGAAGAAAAGTGAAAGCCCGGCTTGGCTTCGGGCGTGGCTGCCCTCAGCAAAGGCCATCTTGCAACTGCCTCCCACGCCCTGCTGCGCCGGGTCTCGCAGATCTTCCTCCACACCACGGTGACGATTGCTTCCACGACACTTACAAAAAACTCGAAGTCGCATGGCAACGAGACTGCAAGCAGGCGTTCGTGCTTCGTGCTGGGCCGGGCCGCCAGGCCAGTGAAGACAGCCAAGCCCCGCTGCAGAAATGAAGACTGCGTGGCCCGCGGTATTAATGATGTACGTGCCCCTAACTGGCAAAGATCCAACCTCGGCATCGATGATGCTCTCTTCAATGTTGGCGAAAGCACCAGTTGCATTGTGAAACTCGAAGGTTATGCAGCTGCCAACCTGGGCGTCTCAAGCTTGTCGGCTCTTGCCGAAAGCAGCATGCAACTTGAGAAAATAGTGATTACACAGGGCTTGGGCGATGGTACTCGCTGTTTTTTCTTGTGGCGACAGTGGCGATTTGAGTGCATCTCTGTAGTACACAAGACATCTGGCCCTGAGCTCAGTGGCCCAGGTCAAGGCTTGCATGGTGCCCTGGAAGCCATCGAAGCAAGTCCAGGATCCCTGGGCAGTGGGCCATTCGATGACTATCTCCCTAAAACGCCTTCTCTGATCAGCAACGCTGTCAGGACGATCTGTGTGAATGCATGGTAAGGCATCTTCTGAGATTCTGGTATCAGACGATGACAAAGATGGTCATCTGCTTGCTCGTCATCGTCACCCATATGTTCTCCCCATCGTCAACCACCATTACAAGCCGCCGCCGGCTGCACCTCCATGATGATCAGCACCATCACCATCGCCACCAACGTTATCATCATTACCATCGTCACCGCCGTCATGACCATCGCAAGATCCTATTCCTTGGGTTCCTTCTGTAATATGCACCGTGGCCATAATTCCAGTTATGACAGTCGGTCATGGCCGTAATCAATGCTACATCTGCAAATGGCTTGTTGTTATAACTGGTCTGGTTACTATAACTTATAGCTGCAACATAGCAATACTAGCCGTCGCTAGAATATGTCATCCAACAACCACGTGCAGAAAGCAGCAGGGTGTGCCTGCAGCCCAGTTCTGCGACATTCATCACCAGCCTTGGAGCAAGATCTGGGGTCGCGCAGAATGCAAGGCTCTTGGGTTTACATGTCCCTCTCTCCCGCGCGCGCAGAACCCTCTGGCATAGGGGGTTATACATATACTCTACTCGCTTTTTATTCCACGCGACACAGCCGCCGCATAAGGCCTATCCGGATTTGGACACCTCAGGCCACCGCTGGCCGCAGGTAAAGAGTGAAAGTGGCAGACGGGGTCTTGCCTCGGATATGTGCTTCAAGCCGCGCCCATCGGGTTTTCAACGCAGACATGGCGTTTCTGATTAACTTCCAGCGGGGTCACCGGCACAATCGTGCTCCGCAGGAGACAACTGCCTTGAGGACAAGCGCAGGGCACGGCCAACATGGCCCATTCCTCAGTAAAGTTGCAACAGGTAGTTGACCTTCTAGTTGTAACAGCGAAAAGGACAAGCGAAAGCGCCAAGGGCAGTCTGTTTCTGCATGCCCATGACCGCAGAAGGCTTGTGGTCAGCACGTGCACTTAAATCTGGGTTCTGCACAGCACATGCGAAGTGCAGAGTCTGCGTGTGCAGACGGACACATCTGTGCAACAATGCTGGAATGAATTAACTGCCACCCTCTGCTGAGCAAACTGCTGTAGCATTATTGGATCCCTGCTGGAACTGCACGGCTGTCGTGCCGAGGGAGCAGAGCACGAATTTGGAATGCAAATGAAAAGCCGCCGCGGAGCTGCGGTGGACATATCTGAAACTTTGAAGCTGACTGCTTCTCTCGAATCTCCTGGATGCAGAAAACCTTGTCCCAAACCTATCTTGAAGGGCTCCACTGAACTGAAAGGGAGTTTTGCGCCTCATGCGAAGGTCTCCGGTACCGGACCAAAGCGCCAAGCCAGCTCTGGGAGAGCCAGTACCAAGGCCTCTGATGTGCCAAGAGGGCTTAGGACGGACTTAGGAAGTAAATAAATATGCAACATGCCCAACATGCTGCTGGCTGGAAGTGTCAGGCCCCGATTGGATCTTGCTGATAATTTCAGCGTCCCGGCTGCTGATAATATTTGATTGCTGATGACATGCAGCCGTGAGGCAGCGGAAACCATTGTCATAGCTCCCGCGAGTACTGCAGGCGACTCCTGCCGGCACACTACGGCCGAGCTAACTGAGCCTAATTGCTCTGTGAACCTCTGGCATCTCAACTCAAGGCTGCGCTGTCACTTGGGTGGTCCCGTATTGCGGGGGTGCGATATGCTCACATAGAGTTGACTAGAACGCCAGCCTTGAGGCTGATGGCATGGAGATGTCGACCGAGCTTCGCCACACTGAAATAGCCCTTGGCGCAGGAGTAGGGCTTCCCACCAGGAAGCGGAACATGCACACGTCATCAGTCGCCGAACTTCTCTCTGCCACACTGCAAACAGGATCAGGTGCGAGGGAGCTGTCACTCCAAGGCGCAAAAGCAGATGCAAGAGCGATCCGTGCCGTCTTTGCAGTGTTCAAGAGGTCCGAAGTGGCTGCTGGCAACTCCTCGCGACTGACCCTTCGAGACTTCAGTGGACAACAGTTGGCAGAGCCTGCTCCAAGATCTCGGAGCTTCCATCGCCAGAACGGGCATCGCGAAACTCCTGTGCCAGCACAGGATGACCTCTTCTTTTGACTGCTTCCGCAGGCTCCGCCTCATCACGCTTTTCGACGGCTTCCTGCTCCGTGTTCGGTGCTCCTGAGTTTTGCGAGTTTTGCTGCATCTACGGCTTCGAAGTCTGTGAAAACATGCCAAGATGTTGACGATCGTACACACAACGCATTAACAAGAGGAAAGCTTGAAGCAAAGTCCCGGAGGGCCCTGCAAACGACAGATCCTGCAACCCTCTCCGCTGAAGACAAGGGTCCTCGGAGGCATGGCAGCCCTGCCGTCATGCCAGTTCCAGAGGTACTCCCAACGGAACCTCTTCGAGCGCAAGCAGCACGTCTTTGGAATCAGAAAGCTTAACTGGGACATGCGACGTGACGCCTCTGGGGAGCGCTTGCTACCAGGTGCTCGCCCAACTAAATTATTTACCTGTGGACTGTGGACCCCTTGCAAAGCCGCGCTGAAACCAACGAGTGGGATTCAGACTTCAGACAGTCATATATTGCTCCAACCCACTCGCCTCGCGCAGGTGGATGCACCCCGACGGTGTTGGGAACCTCCTGCGATACAGAGCAAACAGAGCGACTGTTCTGCGTAAGCGTTCTGCTTATCGCACGGACAAAACGGTCGACGCCCAGTTGCAGCTCCAGCGATTGCTTGTAAACCATTGTGAACCATCAATTAGATATTGGTGTCTTGCACAAAATGAGTAGAAGCACCACAGAAATCTAGCGTGCGCACTTCCCAGGGGTCCTGACAGATCATTAGAAGTGGTTCCAGGGAGGATGTCTGCTCAAACCGGCCCAAGATGCTGGACGAGGAGGTGGTCGTCCTGGCACAGAGGCACCGAAACGGAGAGAAGAAGTGTTGTGCTGCAGAGAAAGCAAGCTGCCTTGGAGAAGGCCGATTGCGACTTTCCTCCAGACGGAGACGGGCACATGCCTCCGGCGTGCATTCTGTGACAGGGGCAAAGCACACTCGAATTTGTTCGCACTTCGCGGTGGAATTCAGAGTTCGTGGAACGTACAACCGGGAGTGTGCCCAACGAGCACAGGTGACGAGCCATGTCCAACATACGGGAAATTGGGGGGCAGCGGGGTCACTGGTGAAACGGAGTGGCAGCTCCTTCTGCTCCGATTAAAGTGTTGCTTCAATGACGACTGGGTCCGGCACTGAGGCAAGCTCTGCCGTCAGCTCTGTCGGCTCTACCTTGGCCGGGGTGACCTGAAGTTCCCGGCGCTCCTCCAGGTCCTTCAGTGTGTGGCTGTTGGGTTCCACCAAAGGCGGAGATTTTAGGTTTAGGAATTTGGGAAGCTTCTTTGCAGTGTTCCCCTTCGTCTGGGGCGGATGAACTGGCTTTGCTTGTGCCCCTTGACGATACTCCGCGCTCGGTCCTCCAAGGAAGACACAGTCTCATCCATTTGAGCCTCATGCAGACCAAACTGCATGCAAACTTAACACTAAGCCGAAGGCGAAAGAACCCGCAGCCTAAGAGAGACAAAGAGAGGAAGAAAGATGTAAGAGACTGGCAAGACTTGAACATCGCCGCGTTATTTACGCATACGTGTGCTCTATTCGCAGCTCCGCTTTAGATGACTGCGTGCTGGCGAAACGGTTTCCCCCAGACCGGCCTGAACCACGGTGCAAGGCTGCTCCGCTGGCCGGCTGACTTGGCTTCCTGCCAGGCGAGGAGAGGTCTGCAAGCTGAATTCGGCGATGCCGATACACCGCCCCCAGCAACTCCCTTCCCCCTGCTGACCTCGGTCACGGTCCGAATCCGTGCCGCAGACCGATGCCGGCTGGCCCTGGATCGGTGAGCATGCCAGCCTGGAATATCGTTTGCAGCAAAGGAGTTGGGGTTCGCAGTCGTGCTGATGAGCCGAAGTTGACTTGTTCCACTTGCTTGTGGAGCTTGGACATGCAGATCTCCGTGAAACTGCCACGGGCTATGTCTTAACCACTTGACAAGGCGATGTACTGTCCAGAAGCCGAACCGGCAGCCGAGAGGCAGGCTGGGACAGTCGGCACACAAGACCGCCTCCTTGACCTCCGGCTCCAGATGCTCCAAAGTGTCGTCGCTGTTCTAAGAGACAACAGACAGGTCATTTTTGCGGCAAAAACCCTGCGTCAGCTGATCAAAGCTGAGTAGCCTGGGCCTGGGCTGCACTGGACACGTGGCTCACGTTTGGGCTAAGGCACGCCTCAGCTCAGCTCAGAATCGACTTCACAAGAAACCGCCGAGAGAGTGGCAGTGAGAAGGCGGGTCGCATATGTCGCATCTTTCCGCAAAAGAGCTCACCACCACCAGCATCACTGGAATCATCACCGGCACCCATCCTCTCTTCTTCGGCGTTGCCGACATCAACACCATGTTGCCATGGGCCATAGTGGCTAGAGGATTCAGCAAGCGCACCCACGTGCACACATGGACACGGTCGTGACTAGCAGGTGAAGTAGGCATCGCGACAATGAGGGAGATTGCCACGAGTGTGACGATGGTAACGGCGAGTACAACGGACAAAAATTGCTGAACGGACGATGGAACACAGCTATTGATGGTCCTGCTGGATCGTGACGATGATGTTAATTGTCGAAAAGATGCTCCAAATTTCGGCGATGCCGAGTGCAACAGGACAACAAACCAGGAAATAACAAGAGGAACAGTGAACAGCAATCATTCAATAATGCTGGTGACGATAACAACAAGTTTAGGCAGTGCCTGTAGCAGCGAACTAACAACACTACCAGATAAACAAGATTTCGATCTGCGGAGCCTGCTCCTGCGAGAGGTCCTCTGGCGTAGTCTCTGCAGGGTCAGGCGATGGAGTTTGAGCTGCGACGAGGATCCTCGTTTCAAGGAGGGCTGTGCGAGTTCAGGGACTTGGCCGTCAAACCCTTCGCTGCATTCTGCTCCTGCAGGCTTCCCGTCCGTCTGCCACTGAGTCTGCAACATGTTCTTGTGTCTCCTCACAGCCGTGAAAGTGCCAAATGCTAAAGGCTGCGGGCATGCGAAGAGGAATGCAGGTCCTGCAGCTCCATGCAGTCAGGGCATTCGGCAGGCGTTTCTGCGCTTTCGCATGACTGAGGACTTGCACTCGTCTGCGAAATCTCGGGCTCTGGTTCGTTCCTGCAGCCCAGGGATACTGCTTCCAGGCGACAATTTTTGCACTAAGACGCAAGATCTCCGTGTGCATGATGCATGCGCAGCCTCCAAGTGGCTCATGATAGCGTTTTTGGGCAGTTGCAGAAATTGCACACCACAGAACTTGACATGAGAAGCCATGGTCGGAGTTGCTGCCAAGCATCTGCTTCGCTGCATCCTGGGTTCAAGCTTGTTGTGCTTCTTATCAGTTTCATGCAACTAGTAACTAGAAGTCAAGGCCCAGCGAAACGTCTAAAGTAGAATATAAACGAAACTCAGCATTACAAACACGACCTGGAAGCAGGATGCTGACGATCCTCTTGGTTGCAAGGCATGGCGGGCGCGAGCCCCAATTCCAGCGCCTCGTCCTCGTCCGCTGCATCCTCTGAGTCCTCTGTATTCCCGGCCGGTTCTCTCTCGCACTCCGCGAGAGACGATGGCCCCAATTCCAGCGATTCCAGCGGCTCAGCTGCGCGGAGCTCTACGTCTCTTGGAGATTCCCCCTTCGGCCCCTCGACATCCAGAAGTTTCTCATCTTCCTCAACCGCCGAAGATGCGACTGTCTCTGCAGTCTGCACGTCTGTTGGACCTTCAGGCTCCGGGGAGGGTGGCTCGCAAACGCTTGCATCACACGCCTCCTGATCTCCTGCATCCCCTGGCAGGCCAGAAACAACGATGGAGTTCATGGCAGGGCTGGAAGAAGCCTCCTGCAAGCCATCTGAGCCCTTTTCCTCCTTTTTTTGCACAGGTTCCAGGTTGACCTCGGCTTCGCCCTCCTCTTCGCTCTTCGGGAATGCACCCTCTGCCAGGGCAGCTGCACTGGTGGAGACGTCTGGCAGCTTGGCCTCCGAACACGAGACAAGGCCAACCTCTCTGCCCCGTTCCATGTTGGGTTCTAGCAGCTTCCGGCCTCTTGCGGCACTCTCCCGGACTGAACCCAACTTGACGAGAAACTAAACTCGAGATTACATCAGCTACGCTCCGACTGCGGCCTCGACCACAGCGGCCCCCGTCTCTGCCACCGCAGACACTGCACTGGACACTGCTGCCATAGGTTGCAGCCTGAGATGAGAAAGAGCAACTACGCCCCACTCACATGCTACGCGAGCACCGAACCAACAGAGAAGGCGCAACATATCTTTGAGTATGGTCCGCAGCGAAAACTTCACCCGCATGGTTGCCGGTACGATCCCTTGCCAGAAATTTCCTATGCCGTTTTGCCACTGCCCGCTTCGTGGATTCTCCGCAATCCCGATGCTACTCTTATGCGTGAACCTGCCCTCCCTTTAGGCTGGATGTAGCGTAAACCACAACCTGCGGAAGCGCACCCTGTGTGCTCTGTGTTCTTTGGCACTGACGTGGCTAACAAAAGCTCTTGCAAGCCCGAGCCTGAGATCCGATCTGAAGTCTGCATTCAAACCTCGAAGTAGTAGAATCAGCAGAACAGCCCGAGTCTCTGAAGGCAAAAACTCTCGATGGTCTCCCAGGTCTTCGCCTTGCATGGTCGCACAGCAACAGCTACCGCAACAGCGACAACAACAACCAACCGACCGACCAACC